>DWPT01007855.1:0-10546 GCA_018251895.1 Agathymus mariae mariae
AGTTATGAACGATTTCGTAAGAATGGTTATTTGTTAAACTATGACCGGATTCTGTAAGATGTTTGGCAAAGTTAGATTTGTCTACGTGACCACTTTTGTACGCGGCTACATGTTCCCGGTAACGTGTGTCAAAATTTCTACCCGTTTGACCCACGTGAACCTGCAAGGTTGCTAGCGAGGTAGACTTAAGATATCAATCGTACATCTTTAAACGGAAACCGGAACTCAACAAAGTAATAATTGATTTCAAAACTTCCAAGCAGGAGTTAGATTACGATGTTTCAAAACCTTCACTCATGTAATAGATACTGATCAGGCACAACTGTTACTGTAAAGTTAAAACTTCATAAATTACTTAGGGCTTTAGTTAAAGATCTCTAAAGAAGCCAAGTCCTGAGCTGAGGCAATTCACAGACACCCACCCGCAGGAGGCTATAGGCGTTTAATACTAGGGTGACAATCTGTTCCATTTTGATGATAACCATTTTGAAAGTCGTTGAGCACAGTACCACGCAGCTTAATTTCTAGAGAACTTGTGTAAGTTGATCATATCCTATACATGCTATTTAGCTTCAACTATAATTCTAAAATTTCTGGTGACGACCCCGATGTTACGCAGGATTATGTGCTGATGTGACTACTGGTCGGCCAATCACATGGCCCGATGGCCAGCTTGTTTGTTTGTTAACTATTATCATTAAAACAAAATCTACACGTGCCGTGTGAGGTATTACGCATGTGCATGAAGTTACAAAGGCCCTCTATACCAGTAGGGGTAGTAACGACCACCAAATTGCCAAAAACTCCAATTTCAGTGAACTTCCTGTCCAACCCTATTTTGCAGTTCATTTCGTGTCAGTGATTGTTATTATTTCACGTCCACAGAGTGCGTGAAACCTGCCGAACCAGTTTACGGATTGTCGCAAACTTTACATTTTGAACAATATGCTTATATAGTCCACAGATAAATACAAAATACGTAAACAGTACTAGTAAAATATATTACAATTGTAAACAGTGAATGTGGCCATGTTATTTTTCTCTACCTTTATCTAAGCGTTCTATATTTTATTGACCATTTAATAACTACGTAATCAGTGATAAAGTTGCGTGTTGCTTACGAAGTAAATAATTCAAATAGGTTTGAGATAGTTATAGTGCATTTTTAAAACGTCTCAGATCAGTCAGCTAGCCACAGCAAGGGATTGCAATCCTGCTTCCTTGTTTATGTAAGCGATTTACATATTATTAATATAACGGCGCTATTTTCAATCCGGCAACATGGAGTATATCGGGCGGCTGCTGGTACACCGCCAACAGACGACCCCAGTACTGTTAATGTTATATCCACTGTTCACACAAATTCACATAGTTTAATAATTTAGTAAAACATTTACTAATCTGTATCCATACTCTTCAGTAACTCCAAATTGGGTGGCTTCAGAATCCATACAAAATCCCCATCACCCACCTTTAATTAATTTATATTTCCTCATCATGTTACTTTCTCATATTTTTGTGTTTGCCGTAAGTTAATTATTAACAAAAATAACGGTCATAACGCCATTTATTGATGAATTCACAATATTTGTATTTGCTGATTTATTTACTATAAATATTTGTTACAACAGTGCCTGGCAACACTGTCAATAAATTCACTGTAATGGAAATACGAGATGTATTGAAAAGAACCTGTTTGCCCATTATCTCCGCATAACGGAACACTCTTTGTTCGTCTCTATTATGGCGACGGAGCGCAAAATATCATAATTGCATGTTCGATACCGGTTACACAGGAATTAAGGGTTTAACACTTCGTAACAATACATAAGTCATTACAGAATGCTTGTATCCAAAAATACAGGCTATTTTTATAACATAAGTATCCTTTTCTGACTGGGATGTTGCATACAGCGCAATGTGGTTCGTTGACCCGTGTTGTTGGTTTTTAGGGTCCATGTCGGTTGTAATTCCAATTATTTTTGAAATATTCGTTCATTAATCTCAGGTATAAATATCGTAGATAGCAAAACTGTATAACTTTTAAGTTTATGTCTGGGGTGGTATATAGGCTTCTTAGAAATGCGTAAATAGTGTTTAAATTCATGGTCGGCGTTATACTGACGGTTTCTCCGTGTTGATTTTATTTTATCCATGGGTGGGTGAATAAAAACGTATAATAAAATTTCATTTGACTGCATGAATTTCCATATAATATAACTAATTCGAAGGTCACCTCGTAGTTATAATTAAATTAATATTCGCATTTCTACTGTTTCTAAGGTGGACTATAACTCTGACATCCCTTCATTACAATGCCATCCACCTGTGCCAGTCTGTAAAAAAATGTGCTTTCCTTATTGTGTGTTTTCCTTATTGTGTTGGTAAAAACCTATTTTGAATAAATTTTAATTCCACGTCAAACGTGATCCACAAATTGATTTACATTCCGAGTAATATACAATTTTCCTAACCAAATTTTGTTTTATAAAGCTCATCACTGTATATTTTCATCCTCAACTTGGCATCGTGACACGGACACGTGAACTTGAAAAGAAGCTGATCGATAAATATGAATTGATTTTTCCTCAATTACTCGGTGTTAAAACTATTCCCGAACGACTAATTGCTGTTATTGAACATTCCTTCTTCGTTTTCTACACGTGAGCCCCGTGAATGTCAACATTTAAATTATAATATATAATTTCTAAAACCGTATATTCGTATTTACGTACGTTTACTGAAATGTTAAAATGGAATTCCAGTGAATTTGTATAGGTAAAATTTAAAAAATGTTTTGACCTGAGAGGGAAGTTAAATAACTTGTTTCTTTTTTCATTTTAAATTTTTACGTCGTCAAGTTTTGTTTTCGTTAGTTATATTTTTTAGTTATTATAAGGAGGCAATAAAGCCACCCATCCCCAACACGTGAGACAATCGCAAAATGTTGGATGCTGGCTATCAAAATTATCTAACAAGGCAGTAACATTCTGTATGGTGTATATTTTCGTTGAAAATAGGTATCTATATATGGTTATGTAAGAACTAAACTATGAAGCTTTTATTAGAAAATATTTGAATTTTAAGCTTCTCAGCCAACTTTTAATTAAGAACAACATTAAATGGTAATTCAAAAGGAAAAATATTTGTGCAACCTAAATACGATTCATGAAGACATTTAATAATGCCCCATCAACATAGTATTTCAATTTATCTTCCATAAAATAGGACGCCTGGTTGTCGCCATATCGACATTTATTTTAATTAACTGGTCGTATTGGGGTGGCCTAGGATTCAATCCTCCCAATCCCACGCTGGTAGAACAGGGTATCGTAATTGTCGAAATTGTTCTACTTGGTGGTACGGCTTCTCGTAAGGATTATATTATCAACATTATTCTTAAGTCATTAATATTATTATTGGTATTATGACCTTTCCGTGAAGCCTGCCAGGCTAGCTAACTTCCTCCTACTTGCGTTAGCCGCCAAACGACTAATCGTGTTCCGGCTGGGGGCTTGAGAGCCAATTCTTTCTTTCTTACCTACTTCTCATTTCCTGGCCGACAACGCATCAGTGATACCTTCGGTCTTACTGAAGTCCATGGGCAACGGTGACCACTTACCATCAGGTGGCTCGTCTGTTCGTCTATCAGCTATTAACATCAAAAAAATTATTACGTTAGTGACACTCCAAACCTTAAAACCAATCGATTTCGTTAAAAGTCATCAAAACCGTCCCACGCTTTTTCTTACAATCATAACAAACGTACTCGTATGTACACAGATAGACACGAATTATACCCTTCCTTCGTTTGGCAATCGAGCAAATTGACGCGCCGTACATGTGCATCGATACCCAAGAATAGGTTAATAAACGTTTAATTACCTATTTGCTTACTTTCAATCCTAAATATAGTCCATTTCGTTCATGTAAGTTTCTACTCCCACTTCACACCTCCCCGCCTTGTCTAAGTCACAAATTTTGACTAATAATCATGTAACGTTAATATATCACGGCTTGTTTTAAATTAGGTTACATTACTTAATCCAAGGAGTATCATGTCACACGGGAATTACAGGGAGGGCTTAATTATCAAGATTAACTGTATAAACTAATTAAGTAATTACATAGACACCACAGGCGCATGCGCGTCAATTCATTACTAATAAATAATGTAGAGAAACCTCTCAGTTTTAATGCAGCGACCACAAGCTGCTCAGATTGTGCTACTCATAAGTAAAATGGATCTAATCAACCTGTTATCAAAATCAAAAACTCCCGACGAACTTAATATAAAACTCAATTTAACTAAGTATGTCATTAAAACTCGACTTTAAAACGCATAGCTAACTACAATACAAGAAACAACCAAAACGTGTAATATTAAATTGTTTTATTTCTTGATTGATGATAAAAATAACTATTGAAAAAACGCCACATTTCCGATGTCATGTGTATATGAACTAACCAAGAATTCTTCATAATTATTCCACGCAGCCGAGTAACCCGCTTTCGGTCAATTCAATAAATTCTGACCTTATTTGCCCTCCCTCCCGTCAGACACAACAACGTTTTAGTTACACGGTTTATCTATGCCTATTTGTAATATATTCATGTATTAGATACATACTAAATGTGATCACCAAGTTACTATCGTAAACTGAAGCAGTAAAAAATATTACGCACGTATAGACAGTACGCATTGAAATTAATTTTTGATTAACAAAACGTCCCCTCCGACGTGCCAGCCACTCGCGTTGATTTCGTCTTCAATAAAACATACTTCCTATATAAATACTTGAGGATCAAGATCAACAACCTTGAGTGGAACTTCTATAAATTTACGGTGTAACAGACACGAAACATCAAATGACGTAGCTTTTAAAGCACTATATGATTTGCCTTGTATTCTCGTACGAGATACACATCTTCGTTGCAACTATAAATAGTGCAAAACAAATATTTCTACCAGATTGATACTGCGCTCATTTCTTATAAGTGCGCAATAGATTTTGCCGTTTCACATAATTAGACAATTTCTTCTGTTTCGTCAAATTGAAAAAGCGTGTTGTAACGAGATTATCTTTATTACAAATGATAGATTTGTCTACTAATTGAAATAATTATGTACGTGAAAATTGTAACTTTAAAAAGTCATAGGAAATCAAATATACTGCTGAGAATAATTACGGTACAGAAATCTAGGCAACTTCGATGCAGACTTGACCAGCTTATTATTTTCAACGCAAGGCTTACTCAACCCAACGGTGTCAATGAAATGGATTATACTGGTCTAGTAGCGGCCGCCTTCAGGACGTTAATACTGATCCCGTAGGAATTTCGACAGTTACTACCAATATATTACGGCAGCAAAAAAAAACAGAATATATATATTTTGCGAACATTTTATTAATAGCTTTATTTACAATTATATATGACAGATTATTTGTAAACTAATTCTTACAAATCTAATCAGTATTCTTATAGTATCGATTTAAATATAATTATATAAATATTTTGAGATCAAATACTTGAGACATGTCGCGGGACACATCCGCGTGTACCAAACACACCGTATACTAATATCGGAATTGTTAAATATTATTAATTAATTGGAAATAAATGTTCGTACTTAACATTCACATAACCATCTTACTTGATAAATGTTTCATTATTTCAATGAAACGGAATTCTCCCCAAAAATTAAACATACAGAATACTTAGCCCGAGGTACAACCGTCTATAAATATTGGCTAGACAGATTATTTATCTTCCTACTGATAATTACATAGTTAAGATAGGACAATCCTAAATAAATAATCTTGCTTCAGTAGACAAGATACACTAGGAAGCAAACTAGTAGTGTTATGGAAACAATTTGTCGAACTATTTACACGGAATATTATTTCAGTAATAAATTGTATTTTTTTTTCAGATATAATACCAAGTACAAATGTGTCATATTAACTCAGTTTATAAATTTGAAGGTCACTCTGATGACCGCCCGTGTAGATATGTCAGCGTGTCCAAGGAGAACATGACTCCATGTGATTGCAATCGCTCGAACAGACAGATTCGAGTTACACGCGGGCATTTAGTTGTGGGACTCCTTTATAATTACGTGAATCTGTATGACAGGTACTAGCCAGTCCTGACAGTTCAGTCATTAGACGAATCTTGTTTTTAGAAAATTGACTCGAAACTTGACTGCACTTGTCTAACATATTCAGTTGACGGAGCTCCCTGGGACTCTATTAACAACACAAAAATAATTCATATTAAGTTACTGATAGTCGTTAACATTAGAAAGATCTAACAGAAACAACATTGATTATATATAAAGAGATTGTCGGTTACAAGTTCCAATGGTTTACTTTCCAATGAAAATAGGTCCGTGGGTTATGAACATTAATTAATTACAATTAAAAAAAGGAAAATCTGACGAATTATAGGAACGCTCCATTGAGGGATTGAAGTGTATTGTTACCACCTTATATATAACATTAGCTAATATATCTCATTCTCCACCTCTCCTTTCATCAACTGCCATTTAACACTTACTGGTATTCAACGTTACTAGATATTCCTCTGAATATTGTCATATATAATTAAATAACTTTGAAATATAATCAGATATCAATAGGTTTTGCGTTAAATACATTTTGGTAATGAGATGATAAATGGAATAACAGTTTAAATTGCATAAAAATAATATAACTGAATTTAATTAAACCTAAAAGTACATAAAGCAAAATATAAACTCGTTTAAAACAAAATTAGGAACTGTAAATCATTGTTGCAAGCGGAATAATCGTGGGTACTTTATGACTATAAGAAGACCGTAGTTTACCAAGATAGAACGCAAATTAAAAATACTTCCAGAGCCTCCGTAACGAACTTTCTACGTCGCATAACGGTCGAGGATGATCCAAAATGTAAATGTAACCTCTGAAACTCATAAAGAGGTCAATAACAAAAGCTTATGCATGATTGGGACCGAATAGACTAACTTACAAAATAAATCCAGTCTCGTGTTGGTGCTGACCCGAGCCGTAGCCAGAGGACGACGCTCAAAGAGGTATTTCTGGCACGAGGCAGTCATTTCATCGGCTAATGTGCTTTTGAAATGCATATAAAACAAATGTACCACTCCCATTAACTGTATAATGGTGTTAACAAAAAAATATTTTCACAAGCCACACGTAACAAACTTAAAACAGTTCCTGTAATATCTTTGGTAAATAAGACTTAAACAATGTAAGTATTTACAATTCAGCTAATTCAGCTGCCTTATAGTTATAAATTTAGGACACTTAATTTGAATAAAGACATCAAAGACGATAACTAGCATGTAAAATTCATTATTCACGTTGATAGAGATTTCATTAGATGATAATTATCTACTTAATACTATCCACATATCGCATCAGCTGTTTATTGAAAAAAAAAGATTTAAATTTCTTTTCATCAAACCATAAAAGGAACTAAATCTTGACTGTGACTGAGACGAAGTGAGACTGAAATTAAGAAGATTGTTGTTCTCAAATTTCCATAAAGTATCAAAATAAAATCACAAAATGTATTTGAAGTTAAACGTAATTTAAATAATTATACTTAAAATAACACGTTCCGATTACCTACATAGTCCACAACCGACGTTACGAGCTCATAGCGTGCTGACAAGTTCTAAGCTTTCGTTGATCAAGTTCTGGGCCTTCTCATCCTCCTCGGCATCAGGATCGTAGTCCAGCAGGGTGTACTCGGTGTGGATACTGCAGCTGTCCTCACTGTCGTTCACGTTGAAGTACGTGACGGTGGCGTAACACACCGGCCGCTGGTGAGCCGGGCTGCTGCGGGTCGAATCGTACGCGGAGTCCGATCGCGCGCAGTTGGAGTCCGTGTAGCTCCTGAGGCTGTGGGAGCCGTCGTAGCTATTGTAACTGTTGTAGAAGGAGGCGTTTTCGTACGACTCATTGGCGATACGCAGAGGTGGCATGGAAGTTCGGCAGGAGCAGAAGCGTTGCAGATCAATCTCGGGGCGCGCGTCGATTGTGCCGCTGTAGGAGGGCGAGCGCACCAACGCGGGTGACACCCTGTTCCTGGAGGGTTTGTGCGGTTTGTTCCTTTTGAACAGCTTGAAAGCCTACGGACAAAGAGATTCTGATTTTAGACTTCAATGAATTACAACCGTTGGCGTCATTTGTATTAACAGTAAACAGAGCTTAGTGAAAACCGCCGTACACACACACACACTCACACAAAAGGTCACGTGTTCTGCTCGGGGCCCCATCATAATCTTTAACGATAAGTAAGATTAATTTGACTATCGTTGGACGTGGGAATTATTTTAAAAATACGACACGCTCATTTTTACAATTGGATGACGCAGCTTGGAATTCTCAAAACACTACTGGACGGTCGTGCTGAATAGGTGTCGCGCCCTTTGAATCCAAGAGTACTATAGTTAAGGAATAATATAAGAATAGTTACATACTTCGTTAGAAATGACATCAAATTGACCATTTTTGCCTGTCTCTCTGTCTGCCTTTATGTCTCGGTATAAGTCAAGAACGGCTTGATCGATGATAATGAAAGTTAGTATGTAATGAAAACACGTGATCGTATAGATGACAGGTAATATAAAATGTCAGTAAACTTAATAAAACCTAATCAAGGCTAAAAACATGAATAATAACATCGGTAATCAAAAGCCGTAAAGACTGGAACCAGATCATATAAATCTCGTAAATCACATCTCTGTTTGTGTATTCCGATTTTATTACCCATAAATTAAGTAGGTACTTCACTATGACTCTATACGTGATTATATTATTTATTATTACGTACAAAGATCACTTACAGCACAAAGATTTAAGTGCTCGTTTGTTTCAGCACCATTTAAGAGAGAGTCATCCAGCAAACATCTATTCGATGTAAAGGTTGATGAGCGAGTTCATAGTTATTTCTTTCGTAACTATAGAAATATATCTGTTCTAGAGAATATTTTTGAGAATGTAGAATCGAGTTGTTTTGTCATTGGTGAATCAGGCTTAGAGTCAACGATCATTCTAGCTACATAATTTATCTTTAACCAATTTATGATAAGGAAAGTAGAAGTAGCTATCAAGGACAACTTAAAATGCTTAATTGAAAAATCTGTAGTGTGAAAAGAGTATCTTTGTACCGTTTAATAATAAACGAAAAAATGGATATGTTTTATTAGATCCATCGTCTCCACGTGACGGCACAATGACGTCGATTGCCAATTTCCTACCCTCTGATGGAGCGCGGCGTCTCGCGACGCAGTCCCGCTAAGTGTTATCTCAGTTTTAAGAAAGGGCATCACTAAATGTTGCCATTGTTACGACCCGACCTTCACTTCGAGGTTCATTTATCGGTCCGAGACGCTAAAATAAATCGCAGACAGTTCAGGCTACTATACATATCATAATTTTTGTGTAGTAATTAATCACAATACAAATGTTACAAAATTTAAATTAAATATCGAATTAGTATTGATATCGAATAGTAAAATTCGAAATACATTTTTTTTTTCGACTCGAATTTTATTTCGATACTCACGCGTGTGTCTATAGAAGTTTTGACTACGTGGACCTATTATTGCTGTTGGAGATGTATGGAGAGGTCTCTTCCTTAACATATATTATTTTCTTTATTTCCTTTTGTTACATGATAGAATGTTTACTGTTTTATATAGCATTAAGGAATAAAATAGATCTAATAGTTGCACAAACCACAACCATGTCTTTAAAATGAAACGAAACGAAAAGAAAAACCTAAAATATGTATTCCGATTTCCAATCACTTCCTTATGTGCTGCGTTAAAATCTCGACGTACAGGTATAAACAAATATAAATATTACGAATAGTTGGGGGATAGTCCGTCAAGCTATTATCTGGTAATTTTGAAAATATACTCAGTTCTCATTTTAATAATTTAAAAGTAAGTATTTAGTTATTGCGATTTCACACAGTAAACAATGACTTTTAAATTTAAACTTTTAAACTTCAGTATTCAGTTAGTTAAGACATAATTTATATCTTTATATAATTCATTACCGCCCGAGCTAGTAACCGACCGATACGGTAGCACGAACTAACGAAGAAAGCCTGAACTCAAGTCGAATGTAGGGCAATGGGGCAAGTCGAGATAATTACAAATACCATACAATACGACCTTGAAGAAATATAAACTATTCGTAGAGCACCAGACATCTCAAGACCAAGGACAAACATTTTTCTGTAAGACAAACATACAAGTTCAGAATATTCGTCTAAGTTGTAAATTCAAATTCACAATCGGTAAGCGTGTAAAATTGTTTGTTAAATATTTGAACGTCGTTTTGACATACTTTCTGGATAACATAATTACTAAACTAATGTTAACTAAACCCTAACACCGCGCAAGCCAAAAACATCAACTTTACAGGAGACCGAAAATACCGTCCATTCATACAGCCTTGGCCAAAAGTATTAGGCACCCCCAATAAAGTTACTGCACATCTGTGATAGGTGAACAACGAGT
>DWPT01007856.1:0-10546 GCA_018251895.1 Agathymus mariae mariae
CAGGCAGGGTCACTACCAACTGGGTTACGGGGTACACACAAACGAATGAACTGTAAAATTACGAAGAATGTAGTACAAGACAGATAACAGAAAACTTTTGAAACAAACAGATTTATCTAATAAAAAAAAATTCAGTGTTATTCAAACTATTTCATAACAAAATTATAAAAATATGAAATTATGCGAGCGGGTCTCCTTGACGACTCAATATGAGATTAATGTTAAAATGTTTTGACCGCGATATTACTATGTCTCAAATTATAATTTTTTATAATCCGCCCAGAGTCAACACCCACGCCAAGGCTGCTTACTTTTTTAGAGTACAAATGACCCAACTCGTAACAACAAGTATCAAGCCCACTGTTCCACGTCGGAACGATAAAAACAGTTCAACAAAATATAATTTATTAATTTCGATTAATATTTTATACATGTTTATTACAGACTTAGGACACAAACTTATTTCGTAGGTATAGTTATCAATGTTAAATTTTTGAATAAATTATCATAATATTATAAAGTGAGTTCTTTGTTTTACGCCTTATTTTTAGACATTGTAACCGAATCCAAAGGTCACTTACCTCAGAATATTCACGCCAGCGTATTATTAAGTGTTATGTGGCCATATACAATTCAATCATTGGTTGTTTGAAGGATCTTCTAAAACAACTTACTTGAAGGTTGGATCGCGACCGTCTAGGCATCACCCCCACCACCTCTCCCCTCATTATGGACTCGATAACTGTAAGAGAGAGAGAGACTTGTTTTAATTTCCACTTCAACGACAAACTTGTTTTATGTGATTGATGTGTGCTTCAATTATCGGGCACGTCAACGCTTCCTTTACACTTACAGGAGTCAATGCAATTGTTTCTATATTGAACCGGATATTTATAGAAATAAGCTGATATTGGATATGTGATTTACTCATTTGTATTGATTTAAAAAGGGGCATGCTTTTCAGTTGGTGGTAAGTAGCTAGTGCAACCCATGCACAAAATTCAAAAAGTATTACTGTCCTCGTAGACGTTAATCACGGTTTAATACTTCGCAAGTGAAGCATTGATGACGGGAAAGGTTAGTGAGTAGTTAAGGTTAGTGAGGGTATACATACAAAATGTACTCTTCAGTGTCTACGGTCTGTGGTGATCGTTTGATCAGGTGCCTAAATAACGAATTTTGACCGTAGTTGCAAATTTACTTTTGAAACCGTTTACTAAAATGAGCCAACTTTTTACATTTCAAAACAGAAACAGACGGGCGGCGTTACATTTATTTATAAATGCGTGTTGTGAATATTGACACAAGTGCTTAATTGTTTAAATTTAACATTTGTTACCTATTTAAATAAAATGACTTACGTATTGAATTGTAGGTATCCACAGTTCACATAAATTAACTAAGGAAATGACGTCTAAAGGAATTAAATATTGTTAAATGTTTAAGCCACATGTTTTCAGTAATAATCGAAAAGTTAATATACTAGCGTAAAGTATATTATGTCAATGGTAATAATATAATGACAAAGAGATAATGAAAAATGCAACGCATGGCAGCACTGTATGTTGCCTACATGACATGAGTTACATGACATGATACGTCATGTACCCAGGCAACAGGCTATGTTTATATGTGTCGTATTTTTATATGTGTGTAGTGAATGAACTTAAAGAAGCCTAATTAGATATAAAATATAAAGCATATGCCTAGGGCTTGATATCAAATTTACTTGCCGCGCAATAAGTTCAATACGGCCTTCAGAGATTTGGCGATGAAAAGATTACAGTATTGATTACTAAAGACTTTTACGAAATGTAAAGTGTAACATTGACCTATTACTTCGTTTGCAACTGAAGATAAAATAAAAATAATGTCACAGCACGTCGTGTCACGACAGGCGTGGAGCAGATTATAACATACGTATAATAATGCCTACGTCGTGTAACTTTTGTTGGGCTTCGAGCATCCAATTATGCAGTAAGCTGCATTCTCCTGTTACAAATAAAAACGCTGTATTACAGTTAGCGGTTACGTAACTTGTTACGATATTTGTTACGTTGCCATATTTAAGGATCTCCAAAACAAGTAGTAGTGGAGACCGATCATAAAATTTCATATATTAAACTTTGTTATAAACGAGGTTATTTTTACACTTAAGGTAATGAAAATGAAACGAGAATATAAGTTTGTGTGACTACTTTGTTATAACACTTCATAATTACTTTAATTAATCTCACTAGGTATCGCGCAGCGCTATCAGCAAAAAAAATTTAGTAAGAAAAGAACAAGTCGCAGTCGGGACTCTTGCGAGATAACAATGTATATTCAGTAAACCGTCAGTAAGACTTATGATTTTACATAATCATAAGTTAAAATAAAAGTTTAAATAAAAGTTAAACATAAGTGAAAAATCAAAAGTTAAACATAAGTGAAAAATCAAAAGTTAAACAAAAAAAAAATGTAATATATTTGCCACGAGTCAAAAATTATGTTCTGTCTGTTGGGTTCCTTCTGAGTGAACCGTACATTATCTGCATTGTAAAAATTGCAACGGATCGATGATGTGGATAACGATGCTTAATTCGTTGCGGCCACAACACAGATAAAAAAAAAAACATAAAATTAAAATGTTGTCAGCTACTGATTTTTAATTAATTACTTCTGGTGTTGTAAACATTTATAATACAAATATATACAACACAAGATAATATAATGTAATTTATTTTCCTGAGAATTTTAACTTAAAAAGTAAAGTAAAGTAAATTTCTTTATGATAAGCTTTATAGAAGTTCCAGAACCATTTTTGGTACTTCGGGAATTTTCTTCATAAAGAATATTCTAAACAACGCGAGTTCAATAAATTACAATCTTGAATACCAACGAGATAATGTGACTGGAATAAACATTAATGTTAAAAACACAAATAGTATTTAGTTTTAATGAATTCGTGAAATCATATATTATCGATGTTATCTCGGATCAAAGTCAAAGTGCAACTTTAGAAACCTGTACAACACTAACAACGAAACTCAAACGTTATTTTTAAAGCTAGTTCATTATGACAGACGTCCAAAAATGACCAATACCAAAATCTTTTAATAACATCGAAATAAAAGAGCGAAAGATCAAATTTAAAGAAAAATAAATGAATAAAAAAATACAAATAAGGGTCCTATTTATTCAAAATAAAAAAAAATATTTTAACAGACTCTCTTTGTCTTTAGGTATTCACTGAAATACGCACATGCATCGTTGTACATAAATCGCCCTCCGCTCATATCACTGACTAGATAATGAAGTTAACCAGGTCATGAAATAACCGGGTGTCATTACATAATAATGTTCAATCGCAAAAGTTGAATAATAATCTAGCAGATATGTCCAGTTCAGGCTCAAATGGCTCGACTTCTATTCAATATCTTTGTCAGGGTCTCATAACGGAGATGGAAGGTGGAAACAGTAGGAATATCATCAAAGGCTGTTGTAGATTTATAGACTTTAACATCGTATAGTCTTATTGATTAAATTCATGTTTAATATTCATGACATGCGACGGTCATACTTCGGCCATCCTTTTTATAAATGTTTACAAAAAAATGCGAAAAGCAAGTTATATATTTTTTTTACCATATCTTAGGCAATTTGGTTCTGGAAATGTATTTAGATGTTTGTTTAAAAAATTTATTAATTTAATTATGACTGACATTGGCAACACCTTTTAAAAATTCTAACTGCCCAGTTGCCACAGTGAAAATTCAATATAATATTAACCGACAGTCATTTTTTAATAAGCGTTCAGTAATCTCGGCCCGCGACAGCTGCGCCACGCAGCGAAACTTATTTCCAAAATTGAATTAAGACAATCCATACATATAATAAAACTAAGGATATATGAGAAAAACTATTCTATTCAGGGCCTTTATTAAATAGAACCCAAAACAATTGTTGTTAGAACTTTTGTGTTTGTCTCGTTTGTTAGCGGTAATCTTAGAAACGGCTTACCCGATTTCGTTACGGTTTTCACTAATGTAGTGCAATAAGCGTCACTTAATACTTAAAGTGTTTCATTGCAATCCGTCCATAAATATAAAAGTTACAAATCAATTTAAAATAATGTAGGTACTATTTCTTAGCGTGAGACGTAATTTTCCCGAAGCTAAGCGAGGGCAGTATGCTCGTTTATAATAAAATACACAGTACGTACACAGTTGACTTATTAAAATGATAAGATAAAATTCAGTTGAAGATATAATTTAGTTGATATTGACCTTGTCTGCTGAATATCGGGATCTTGCGTTCGATCATATGTATATTCTCAATTCTCAGTACTTTATGGGAGCTGTGCAATTGTCCGAGACTGGTATTAATTTGTAAGATAAAAATAATAATAATCTACCTCCATCTCCGAGCAATCTCATCTGGACCAGCGCTGGATCTTCGCTGTGTTCTTCCAGCACGGTGTCGTCCGTAACGGTTAGCTCCTGCACAAAAATGTTATTAAATCAATATTCTTAATAACCCCTGATTATTAGGTACATCTTCGAGGCTAGAAATCAAGTGTACGCAGAATCATACAAACCACCAAAACATCCACCCTTTCAGTTAACAAAAAAAAGATTTCTAAACATACGTTATATTTTTTAATGTTGTATAATTATTCTGTTAAAATGGCTAAAGTAAAATCACGAGTGAGGCAGGTGTTCTGTGCTTATTTGCTCACTTTCTCATGTCGATGCTGTTATATGGTTTTCAGAATCCAAGATAAACTTGACATTTACTAATACATCTCCCTCTAATATCGTACAACTATTAGGTAAGTGTATTAAAATATTGCTATTCCAAGCGGGCAGCCGTTTGAAATAAAATATAAATGGAAAATATATAGGTACAAATTGTTATCATACCCATAAGGTACCCAATCCCTCTTCAGACGTTGATATCCGATCGTGATGTAACAAACGAAATTTAACGCTGGGTTTATACTTATTTTACTGAAAGTATCAAAATACTTTGTACTTACTCTTGTCATATCATAGATCATATATCGTATTGTTCATATAAAATTATGACAGAATAACACTAAGATGGCATTGACAGCAGTCAATTTTTTTATTTTTATTTTAGTTTAACATGAAAACAATTATAAGTTGACAAATAAATTTTCAAAGAACTAAATTTGAAATCAATTTAATAACTTTTTCATGATAATAAGACAAACAAAGAAGAAACGTGAAAAACAATAATTTGCGTTATGAGACGTCATAAATTCTCAAGCATTTTTTATCTTTATGGTACACTAGCGGCCCGTCTTAAGTTCTTCTGGGGTTCAACAGTCCATTATTACCCATATACCCTTGATATACGAGTATAGCCTCGGACCATCCGGAATAATGTTTCTTTAAAATGGTAAAAGTTTTGTTTAACTGGTGTTGTCGTTACGAAGATTACTTTCTGCATGTACACAAATTCACAAAATTAGCACTTTCTCCTTATAATTTTAAAATAGATAGTCATCATTTTATCATAGTGAAGATATAGTTGTCACTATGATATCATTACGTTTCAGTAAATTAAGAAGTTAATAAACATATCGCTTCGCCAACAGACGAAGTTTCACGCAAACTTGCGAGCAACAAAGGGAACTCGAAGAAAGTTACTCGGATAAACGGGAAAGGGGACGGAATGGGAACTCAAAACTTTGCAGTTCTGGACGAACCAAGTTCGGTACTCGCTAATTTGCAGTATAAATTTGTTTAACGTCTCAACTTTTTAACAGTAATTACATGGCAAAGTTCAAGATATATTGAAGTACTTTGTAACTCAGACAACGAGGCAGAGTTTGATGAGAAATTATAATCACAGCTCCCGTTTAGAGTTAATGACTTAGAATGAACGTTATAATTTAAATATGACACCAACACGTACCCGCAACAAAAAATGTTTGAAAACACTTTTTCTTTTAGCGACCGGTAACCGAATTATTTTATTGGTAACTGACCAAAAGCTTGTATTGTAAAATCATTAAGGACTTTTTTTTATTTAACATGAAAATATTTTAACCAGTATAACCTTCGTTACTCGTTACTGGTTAAACCCGCGTTAATTTATTGCTTTCTCAGTCATGTCGAATGCTCGTTAAATACCAATTTAGATGTTTAATATGAGCTGATGAATGTTAGTATCTGGCTTACATTATTTGCTATGAATAGGCTCGCTAGAAATATAGTTGAATACAAAGTAGTTGTTATTATGTATACAACATTCACTGCCTATTGATAACAAATTTTCTCATAAATTGTTTCAAGTTTCCAAAGATAAACGAAACTTCAATACGGCTCGTCCTCAAAGGAGAGATGAAAGAAAAACAATAATGTGTTTCAATAACGCAAAACAACAAAGTTTGTTTCGCGAAGTTAGTGAAGGGGTGAACTTGGGGGACGCCGGGGGTGCCACGGGAGGAAGGGAGACTCGGGGGAGATGGGAGACGTTGGCACCTGCCGTCGAGGGGAGACATCAATTGATACAATGTGATGTTCAACATTAATATACATCACGGCTCAAGGGAACTCCAACAAATAAGCAAATAATAAAAATCGAAATAACAATGTATAACAAATAGATATGAATAGGTTCCCTTCGGATTATGGACTAACGTCAAAGACACAACATACGAGTACATAGGCTCAACATAGAATTAAGATCAATAAGGGTTAACAATTTTTGGCTCATTTGATAAATGTTTTATTTGTAAATTGAAATGATGAAATGAATAATCACTCTTTTACATCAAGTTCCAAAAAATACTAACATAAAGTCAGGTCTAAATAGGTAAATATACTTACCTATTGTATACAATTATGTAGGCAAATGGCAAGGCTACATTCACGCAAAGATTCGCATTCGTATCTAGTCTGTAACACATGACTTGCTTCATGATACGTACGCATACAGGTGGCACGTTACCAACATGGCCTTATAAACTGAACAGCAACGGGCTGGACGCCATCGCGTTCACTACTCAAACAGGTTTCCCAGAACCTCCCGCTTTGGAATTATCTCGTGAATACCGTACGGTTATACTACTCGGTTCTAAGACCCCATCTCGTTAGTTTACGGGCCATTTCCTTAATTACGAATGCGCAATTTTATATGGCCATAACTATGTTGGTAAACATCTTACAAAAGGCAAGGAGAAGGTTTAATTTATTGAACACGTGTGAAACTTGTCAGCGACGAATTATTTATGAGGGTGTTTGGTCGGTAGCGACGAGGCATCAAGTTTATCCGCCGTTACGAGGAAGTGGTAAAATAGAGAGCTACTATTTCATTGTGGTTCAGGTTCTAGTTGACTTCATATCATTTTCAAATATGTGATAACCGCCGTTATACTTATGAAGAAAGATAATTATAATTGATTATCACATAACATATGTAACAACATATAATTAAAACATTCGATAGCCGTCTACTGAGTTCGTGTCTTGTCTCAGGTTGAGAGGGGCAATGCCATAGAGCTCCACGCTGGCCAATCATAAGAACAAAGACTGATTTGTACTTCAATCTTATATTAAAACAAATATTATGTTATTTAGCAACTTACTGAATTTATACTTTCGTAATAGTATATATGATCAAGAGAACAATAATAAACGTAGATAAGTTTATCTCATTAAATAAAGCAAAAAGTGCAATCAAATCCCGTAACTAAAAAAATCTCATGGGTAGTTAAAAATGTCTTTGAACCATCGAATTATATATTGGTGCATAAGACTTCTAAAATTATATTTGGAAACTGCCTACAACAGCATTTTAAGTCAGCCTTCCATGCTCGAGATGCATCTTACAGAACAACGACAGAGGCAAAGATGCCAACAAATGGGCTATTAAAAATTGCGTTGCTCCGTACAGCTTAACTCAACCCCACCTTGTATATGGTGATAGGGTTTTTACCTGCCTCACTAATTACTACTTTACCTCTAAAGTCATTCATACACTCACACCGACGCATTAGTATAGTGTGGCTTGGACCTGAATAAGACACCACAATACCCACGGACCATGACGAAATATTAAACTGTCACATTAACGACTGCCTCTGCCCAGAATCGAACCAGAGACCTTAGGCAGGCTAATTAAGCTACAGGGTCAACAAAACATATAAAACATACAACGAACTCACTCCAGTATGTTCGTTAACTCCCACGATGACTGCGGTGTACCATTGGGTGGCGCCGGCGGCTCTGTATACCTGGGCCCGACAACCGCCCAGCACGGACGGCGTGGTGGTCAAAATACGTTGTCCGTCCTGCGTTGTGCGCCATTCGGCTGCCTCTGCCGATAGCGCCGCCAGCGTTACTGCGTCAACACCCGTTTCCGCGCCAGCGAGTCTCGCGTCCCATTCCTGCAAACGGGATTTTTTATCATGTTGGGGGTTTTTTTATGGAACCCTTCTCTTAAGCATTAAATTACTTATTATACTTATATTTAATTAGTATCAGTTTACTTTGCAACAATCCGTAAGCACAGTGTATGATGGTATATACTTCTATACATGCATAGAACCTCACTCCCTCCCGGAAGGAAAACATGCATTGATAATAAATAAAAGTATATACCACACATACATACCGTCACCAACACGTGTTTCGCTCGGGTCGAGCGTTAGCCGCAAATATGTAGTGTATCACGAACAAAAAAGAGATTCAGTAGTATTTTTTTTTTAAGACAACAACGGCTCATGCTATAGAAGAAGGTCACTTTCACTTAAACGCATCTGTAAAAACAGAGTGCATCAACATTTTGGCAGTAAAATAAAAGTAATAAACTTCTTATTACCTCACTTAAATCACCTGAACAAATCATCAAAGTAAATCAAGTCTATTAATATCGTATCCCCTGACAGTATTTTATTATGAAACGTTTCAAAATTACGATTGATTCAATTTATGTAAGCGACGAATTACAAGATATTTATACGATTGCGTTATTGTAAATTTAATACTCGTAATCGCGTATGTAGTTGACATACGTTATTTATACCTCACGTTTTCTTAATCGTAGCTAAGATCCGTTTTTCCTTACAATGGTTCTGTTGTATAATCAACAGACCCGACTGTATTACCTATACTAACCGTTCAATAGATGGCAACACAGTGATACATGGTTAATTAATAGGGGCATAGATTTATCCGCTAGTTCTATTATCTGCAACGTTACAAGTATGTAGGCAACAGAATTACGGCAATTACTAATCAATGAGAATGCGTTGACCATCAACATCGCAATTATACTGTAGACAGACAGTTGGTAACGATCTCGTGCAACATGACCTACATTGTTGATCAGCAATTCATATATTGCTAGACCAGTGTTATGGTGACTACGTGGCACTATACTGAATGTTAATGCGATAAAATCCCGCATAACCCGGCGTCGCTCTCACGCACCGGGTACCTTTTGAAGGTCTCCCCCTTGAGACCAAAAAAAGCAAATCAGATAAAGCACCATGTACTAGCGCCGTTGTTGTTAGGCTGGGTAGTTCAAAACTCAGTGACCTCCAATAAGGGTAATTGGCTAGTTCGTCGTACAAGTGCGGTGATAAGGAAGTAAAAGCCATTCTCCAAAGCCAGTCTCGCACGCCATGTCTACGTACTGAAACTAAGACTGACAGACGTAAAGAAGTAGCCTAAGACAGTAGGCATAGAATTAAATTTTGCAGTTAATTTCTTCTGCAACATAGCCATATATTTCCACAAAATCTGTCACTAATGGAAAGATATAATAAAAAAAAGGTTTTTCTTTTAATTAAATAATTTCAATTAGGCACGAACCATTTTCATAATATTGTTTATAAAATATCTTTTTAAAATTTAAATTTACAATTGAACCATTATTTGGACGTAACTAAAATATAAACTTCTAGCTTATAAATGTTACTTTTTCTGGCGGATAGTCGCGTTAAAATAATAGTAGCACTTAGTTTGTACGTGAAGTGTAGTAATATTACGCAGTGGAGAGGGTAAACATAATCGCACGATTCGTACTGTACTTTTATGGGTACGCCGCCGCACGTTTGCACTCGAGTTGCGCACAAAATGCAACGCGTAGTATTTATGTCAATGTTACAGTCAGTTCAGTTAGGGTTGTCACTTTCAACTAATCATTATAATCAATAATTTAAAAAAAATTTAACATACATTTTATACCATAACATTTTCCATTACTTGGTATTGTCTGTTTGTCCATATTACTCACATATTAATAGACTGGGAATACTCTGTGAATTAAGCTGTCCATTTGTATCGACACATATGTTGAGGTTAAAAAAGTTGATGTAAATATGAAAATAAAGTAGGGACAATAGTACAAAATTGATAAAAATAGTGTTGTTTTAAAAATTATGTATCAAGTAAGCAATGCATTTAAAAAATTAAAATTTTATAAAATTATCAGATATTAAATAGAAAAAAGTTTAAATTATACTGTATATTCTGTATTCATTGAATTCACTGTATCTTAAAAATAATCGTCTTATATAATTCCATTG
>DWPT01007857.1:0-10545 GCA_018251895.1 Agathymus mariae mariae
ATTTTAGTAGTTTAAGCCTTCAACGCCAATCACTTCATAATTATTGAATTAATTTATGTAAAATACTAACACTGCATTTTGTAAAGTGAACAGAATGTAAATTTGATTTTAATTTAGATTCATATCTTTAATTGCATTGAATACAAAGTAACATTGTTGAAATTATTAATTTAAATATCACAACATAGAATAAAGTTTTTTCTTTCTTAATAATTTATTTAAAAATATTTTGTATAAATGTAAGATACAATATGTCAAAATAATTTTAATGGTTTCTGGGACACAAAATCGTATAACTTAAAACTTCTATTCGGAAAGTTAACATTCATATGCAGGTTCAAATTTATATAGCATCAAAATTGACATAATTAATTTTTAAATTATTTAAGATAACTTTCGCCTTACATTTAAATATAGCACCCGTATTTAGTTAGGGTATTTGTTAAGTGTATGAGTTAGAAACATATTAATTTATTATAATAGGCAGTCAAAATTTTGTCTACTACATCTACATCTACATTAACTTTTATTTTCTATTCCCGGGGACAGATCCATTTCGTAGGATGAATAGTATTCTAGATTATGATCCACTTAATACTTAATACCTTCATAATATGTCCATTGGTTTTTGTGTAATACGACAGACCGACAAATTTTCCAAGAAAAGCTATTTAATCCATACTCCATGATTCTCTTTTAACTTAAAAGGCTTAGATAAATTCATTCTATATGTTGTTTTCAATTTTTTTTTTTTTATATATGTCTCAATCTTAAACTTAAAGTGTATTGTAAAGAGTGATAATGTTTTCTGTTGATGATTATAATTAACGAATAAAAGAAATGAACAATTGATTCCGCTCTATTTTTGCTCCTAGTAAATTAAATACCTTCAGAGAGCAATTTAAGCAGTCGGGACTGATTATGCTCATTAGATTACCGTCGGAAACCCTTGTCACGTGTCAGACAGTATAATAACATACATGATGACACATAGACGGCCGGCTTAACCTTTCATGAATCTTCATCGAAACAAAATAGTGCACAACCAAGCTTCTTCATCTCAATATGAGGCCGTAGTAGATAGATATGATTATTTTATTATAATTTAAAAATTTGTATCAACATTATAATTACTGGCAGTATATTAAGCTATCACAGCATGTTTTACTTCTGTAATAACTAATTAAATAAATCAATGTAATCGATTATTAACTACATATATTAACAATTCGTTCGTCGTTCAGTACACTGCGACAGACACACCAACAAATATATATAAAACACAGTTATGTATACATATGTATACGTGTTCTAATAATATATCTTATGGTAGATACTGGATCCATATATTAACAAAAAATATATGTTATTAGTCCGCTCATAAGCATACAAGATTGATAACAGAAATATTTCACAGTAGATGGTGAGATATTCTAATGCAAATATGAGTGTACATTTTTGCTTCAAACATATTACTCTCTTCATATAATTTCACAATTCTAGACGATGCAGATGTAACATCTGCCTTTTGAAAATATTCATGTAGTTGTGTCCAAAGTTAATGCTATTCATTATTTTTATGTCAATAGCCGAAAAACGAGATTACTGTCAACCTGATCGCAGGCGGATGTCGCCATCCGTAAAAATTTATTACCCTTAATGCAGTACTGGCGCGTGCGCGACGAACAAGTAAGCAGGGAATCCACATTTCATTGATAATCAATAAATGTTTCGTTTATTAGAACTACTATAAAACAAGTGTACATAAAATCTTTATTTTCAAATAATATAATCGAAATTAAAATATATCCGAAACCGTTACCAAATCCGATAAAACAGGTTCGAATTTCTGATAGGGGCAGATTCTAAAAAATACACAATTACGGTTTTCGCCGGCCGACTAGATACACTAGCCGTGTCGGTCTCATTTTACTATATTAAGGCTATTTTTTATTCTCTTATTATAATACCAAATAATAAAGACTTAGAAATAAAGTCAAACTGTTACCATAGTATATTTTTTCCAAGTTCTTAGTCATCTAACATCCATAATGAAATTAACCGCAACAACTGGATGATCCGAAATAATATCATATATGTAACGGTAAACGAAACCGATAAAATATTTTTCATACATCCGTTTATATCTCCAGATACGAAATTTCATATTAGTGACACCCCTAGTTATAAAAATTTCAATTGGGACTGGGTAACTATATAAATTATATAGCGTTAAAACCGCCGCAATTAATCTAAGTGACATTCTGAATATTTATGAGTACATATACATTCAATATACTCACGCTGCTAAGTTATTTAACAGTTAACTGTGCCAAAGACCTCGTGAATTCATCAATATCCCTTCTACATGTACAATTTATGTATAGAAGCAACATCTAAACAAATAAACCGACATTGTTTGTTCTCAAACAAAACACTGGCCAAACAATCGATATCTGAACAAGACATTACGTGATAGGTATTATATGTGGATTGGCTGTTATGTATATCAAATAGTGTACCTAAAAAGTTGAATCTAATATTATTTTTAATTCATAACACTAAATGTTTTTCTTAGAATATAACCATATGGATAACTTTTATGACAAGATACCGAAAAACGGGAAAAGGAAGACTGGAATAATACTGATAAAGTAAAAAGCACAATCAACGACACAGTAAAAGGTGTATTGTACAGTATCAGTGAACTACGGACGGTGGGCCTGTATTCTGACAAAGAAAGTTGCGGAGAGAAAATAAACTTCGCGTTAAACAAAGACATTAAAGTGTATTTAATCTTTTCGCCGTGTTACGATTTAAGTGGCTTCGTTCTTCAATTCGAAACTCAACTTTTTATGTTACCAACTGCTAAATTAGCAATCGACAAGAGCAATCACTTCATGTGATAAGTTAATGATTATCGCTATTTCTAAACATCTTCAACAATGTATCTGATATGAAGTATAAATGATACGTTGCCAGACAAGAAAGAAACGAAACTCTCACTCACTCACTGCTTCCGTTATATTTCAATGAATATAAAACTATCTCTGGTTGTTAGTTGGAAGACGATGACTAGACAGTCGATGAATGAGATAAGTCGTACCTTCAAGATGACAAAGATTAAAAATCTTCAATGGTTGGATCAAGAAAGTCAAAAGATAAATTTATATTATTAACAAAGATCATGTTCAGCAAAAGGCTTGCGAAATTACAGATTGAATAGTTCACCAAATTACTGTACCTCCTCAATATTCCCCTGCATTAAAAGAAAGAACTTAAATATTGACGCATGTGTCTGCACTAAACTAATAATACCTATTTAATGAGATTTTAATGAACTGTATCATATTATCAGTGACAAAATTAAGTGATTGGTTAAATTGATCAAACTGTTATATGACCTAGTTCGATTGTAAAGGGAACTTTTAGAAACTTTAATGTATTTCTGTCTGTTTAAAGCTTACAACAATGAATAGATTAATAAGAGTTTTATTGGCATATTCGGAACTTAAATAATACCCATAATTTAATAAAACCCATAAAAGTCATATTATTTCGCATCTCAAGAAATGTACTCGCGAAAAGGCATAAAAGTTAGTATGGGCATTCTGTTAAGAAAAGAAGTTATCTAAGTTTTGACAACACTTTTGCAGTTATCGCAACAAATTAACTTGTTCTAGTTCACAAAACTACGAGAAACTATCGTTGAAATAATGAAATGTAAGAAAAGGAAACGAAAACTACTAGTTAAAAATTAATTACAATGGAAAAATACAAAACTCCAGGAGAACAATCTTAAATAGATTCCAGGCCGGGTTGGTCATTTGTGTGACAGATAAATGTTTATTCTCAGGTCATAGATATTTTTGAGTTCATATTTGTGTACATAACTCCATAGCCACCCACAAAACAAGTAATGACAGTGCAGGGGTGTGATTCTCTGAAAGTATTAGAATTTCATTGTACCTGAAGAAAAAATTCGGAAAAGCATATATTATTCAAGTTTCTCTTACCACTTCTATTATGGCTATTATGAAATTACTCTCGTACAGCGCAAATACTCGTTAGACCTTTTAGTAGTAAATACTATTACCGAAAGCTTGATAAAATAACTATCAATTGCCGTAAATCTTTTATCATTGATGTATTCACAAAGTTTATCATTGCGGAAACAGAACAATAATTATTATACATTGTGCAATGTAATTTGCAATCTGGCTATTTGTTTTCTTAGCCACATTATTGCCGCGAAAAATCGTGAGTCTTATTTAAAGTTTACAAGGTTAAAGCACTTTCTACTCACTTTTCTATGATGTTTAATGATGAATATCTGATCAAACTCGTGTCTATTAAACGAAGCAACAATTTACACGACAGTAGAGTAAATGTTTTGATTGTAAAATCCGTTGCGTTATAATGAATTTTATATAAAAAATTATATGGTTCTATAAAGTTATGTAGGAGTATAATATCACTGTCTTAACAAGAAAATCGCCGCACAAAAGTAAGAGGTACTAATTTCGAGGTACCTGTCGAACTTGATAAAAAAATTAAAATCGTTGGGCGTAGTGCGAAATTACCACTGGTGCTAGTGGTTAAGTGCAATGCAAAAAAAATATTTAATTAATTTGTAGTAATAGTTATATAAAGTCGTTTTTTATTTTGATCAAAGGCAATTTTAATTAAACTTAAAAAAGCTATTAAACTGAGGGAGCAAGAACTGAAAAAATAAAAAAAGATGGTAATCTTTTGTACTTAAAAAATGGAAAATAAAAAATGCAGTTCCTAAAGAATAAGTTAAAATGGAAACACAATATAACATTTTTCATATCATCATGTATTTAAATACGTACCTACAGATATCAGTTTGATTTTAGTCCAAGTACAATGTTTACTGGATTTCACAAATTCTGCTTTGTCTACTACTGCGAAAATATCACAATATTTTAAATACAATAGAAAAAAATTATAAAAAATATATCCATTTCTTGTCATGAAAGAAAAAAATTGAGCATTATGTTCTTAAAATAAAATTAGTTTTCGTATAAATTAATGCTCGTTTTAATTAAACAGATCCTTTAATGATTGAAATATTTCCAGACCAAACCGAGTACGGTATAAGCCGTCATTTAAAGGTGAATCACTCTTTAATTAAAGGTAACGTACTTACCCGAAACTCCGGTGAACAAGTCCACGGACCATCAGGCGCGTATTTTTTCAAACAATTTAACTTAGGATCGGATAATCATTGTTTCATTTAAAGGCAAAATCACGTAGTGTGTTAGTTGTATGTACACTGGTTTATAATTTGGACGTGAGAAAAAATATGGACTTTATTTGTTGTCAGAACTAATCCGCCGTGAATATAAACGTGTTTGTTCATAAAAATATTAGTATTACTTATATACACTGCTCTGAAGTTTCAATTACAATTATTTTTTTTTTTACATATTTTGCTACAATCTTTGATGCAAAAAATGCCTGGGGCTTAGTGACCCTAGTGGCCTAGTGAGCCTAATCATCAGAAACCACAATTGTCCTGCTGACGGGCTTGAGTCTTATCAAAATATAGGGAGATAAAATTCATCACGCAGGTCATGTGCGGATTCTGGAGATCCGCTTCACTCACCTATGTAAAAAATAAAGAGAAAATTTAATTGGACCAATTTTGTCACAATAATTTCAGCCAGCGAAGCAAGTGACAGTTTCCAGTAAGTCCGGACCGCACATAACTTTTAAAATAGGTGCGTGCAAGATTTCAAAATACTACGTTCAGTACATAATAGTCGATACATTCTCCAGATACCACCACCATATAACCATTATCTTAAACAAACATACCAAGATTATTTAGACCACAAATATTTTAATATACTTGCGAT
This sequence comes from Agathymus mariae mariae, assembly GCA_018251895.1. Taxonomy (NCBI): domain Eukaryota; kingdom Metazoa; phylum Arthropoda; class Insecta; order Lepidoptera; family Hesperiidae; genus Agathymus; species Agathymus mariae. The sequence goes on from DWPT01007857.1 coordinate 5,886, forward strand.
ATAATTAAAAACAATAATGATCATCTTAGTCATCTTCACCATTATAGTTATTGATGGCAATAGCTGGAAAACAAGAAGTAATTCTGCTTTATCTACTACTGGTAATCATAACTGGTCACACAGAGACCCATTGTACGATACAGCAAGATCGTTTTCTCTCAATCTCATTCATATTTATATACATGCATGGGCGTATCGTCTAAATACAACTGAAAACAGAAAAACATTTAGTTAAAATATTTCTCGCGCAACTTGCGCAATCCATAGTTTATAGTTAGTAGTGTAATAGAATTAAATGCGTATCATTTCGTATTGGTTCTGCTTTGTCATCGCTCTACCTTATTTGAGACGTGGTTTAAATACTCACACTATTGATCTAGAGGGCTCTTCTGAAGGTCAGATGTCAGTGCCCTCAGACCACTACGCCTGTATTGAAAACATGAGTATAATGGAATGAATAGCGTGTTTGCCTCTTTCTATCACAAAAGGAAAGAAGAGGAGATTCATAACGTTTTTTTTTCATAACTGGAAAGTCTATACAATGTTGATTTATTGAAATCAAGTTTGTTGGATGTATGAAAGTATACATTTCGTATAAGAAAACGTACTATTTTTTTGGGCAGTTTACGGTAATAATACAAAATAAAAATCCATAACTTTTCGCTCATTTAACTTAAATGGGTATATTTTCAATTTATAATTATGTCTCCGTGAAACAACTTAAAATTTACCTTCTATGGTCTTCCCAGAGCGCTGTGATTCTTCAAATTCTTTGTAAAAAGACCTCGTCTTCACGGCCAGGCTTCCATTGGCAACTCTTCTGAAGTTGCACATGTGTTGCACTCTTGACCCTCCTTCTCATGAGCAATCCATTTATATCAAATTAATTTAATTATTTGAAGGACACAAGGACTAATTGAACATCAGTCGGAGTACTTTATCAGAGGGGTACTGGGCCGTCTTTTATTTTTATGTAACATGATATAAATGAATAATCCTTAACAGATAATAAAAGTATTTTTTTAAGACAATTGTACCCAAATTATATAATTGCTCCTCTACCCAAACGGTAGAACTAAAAAATAGGTATCGATATTTGTGGGAATCCGATGTTTATGTGGGAACACGTCTATTTTGAACGTTTTTCTTTGTGATTTAGCTACCGTGTGTATAAAGAGAGATTGCAGACACTCATTAATAGATGAAACGTACTTGTATGTCAATACGTTTGTCTGTAGCATCGTATAGCGGAGACACTCTGAAATTCTTTTGTAAATCTGTCTAAATTACACACTGTACCTGCCAGAACTACGTTATTCTAAAAAATACGATCGGTCCGCCGCGGTCAAGCTTATGTTCTTTCATAAAATTGAGAACAACTCAAGTCAGTTGGTACATGTGGTTGACTAGCATTGTTGCAAACGTGAAATAACAAGAAATAATAAACCAATAATCTAAAATTAAGTACATTTAAAATTAGTTGAATATAATTCAAAAATTAAGTGAACTTACGTCAATACTGAAATTACACTGTATACCGGCATTAACACAAAGAGCTTTGACGTATAATTATTGAATACATAGAACAGTACACCTTGCGATTAAATGGAAGTGTCTTACTTTATATTTGCGTTCAAGTAACTTGTTAGGGTGAACAAATTAATTATTGACCAATAACCTAATATGCCCTTGCTGTTGGAAATTATTCCTTACATTTTCAAATAGTGTTCACATCCGAAACAATTGTTACTGATTTTTTTCACGCTTATTCTTGTTCTATGAATAAGAAATATATTAATTTACTAGCAAACTGCCCTCGCTTCGCTTCGGAAAAACTCCGCCATCCGCTAAGAAATAGTATCCGCATTATTTTAAATTAATTTATAACTTTTTTATTTATTGACGGATTGCAATGAAACAAACTTTAAGTATTAAGTGATGTTCACTGCAATATACGAGTAAAAATCAGAACAAAATCGGTTAAACCGTTTCTGAGATTAGCGCGATCAAACGCACAGACAAACAGACAAAAATTCTAACAACTATTGTTTTGGTTTCTACCGCATTAATAAAGGCTCCTAATAATGTTTTTACTTATATATCGTTCATAGGGTCTTAGAAAACGATGAGTTAGAATTGTATTATATATATAGATAGAAGATGGTTATTTCTGAAAGAATATAAAAAACAGTCGATATTTTATTTCCTTACCTTTTTAATAAAATTTCTAAACCAACTTACCACGTGATATAGACAAATAGACCGTTAGATAAATGTTTTGGACTCGATATCAACATTAAAACCTACTTAGGTAGAAAAAGATTTCACTCAGTAGTACTTTTACGGCTCCAGAAACATCTAATTACTAGTATAGATTGAATTTCCGCTAATCCATAGAGCAGCTTTGTGTTCACTCAAAGTCTTTCTTAATCTGTGAGAATAGGCTTGTGTCCTGCAGTGAAGATTACATATTATGAAAAAATAGTAATATAGATACTTACTGATGAAACAAAAAACATTTTGTAGGATAAATTAAACCGTGCCCTTATATTTAATTTGGAATTCTTCAGAAATTTTCTGTTTTATTTTAGTTTTCTTTTTTTGACTTCGTAGACGTCGCCATGTAAAATGTCAAGTACTTTTTACTTACATTTATATTGATATTCTTAAACATGCATTTACCACATATTTATAAGGAAATCTATGTATTAATACATGAAAAGAAATTTTTGTACCCTCTTTTCTACTCCGTAGCTAAGAAATTTTCCTTATTTTTCTTTTGTTTGGTAGCTTTTGATGAGTTTTACTGTTATCGATAAAGATATATATATTTTTTATATTCTACTACTATTATAAATGTGAAAGTATGTACGTTGTGAGTGTGTGTGTGGATGTTTGATACTCAGTCGAGCAAAAACGAATGAACGGATTTGGACGAAGTTTGCTACAGAGAGTTAATTAATTGGATTAAAAAATATACGATATTTTATACCGAAAAAATATATATGATTTCTATTATTATCAAAACATTGTTGTAGTACCACTAGATGGCGCTGAATAAATAAAGGTAATTTATAAATCGCATTTATGGTAGTTTATAATAATATTGTGATTCAAAACTATTTGATAGTGCAAGTGTCATAACAGGTTATCCTTTTGCTTTTATTCTTACGCACACGTTTCATTTCACTCTAGACCATTTTTGATTACTAGGCGACTTCCAATATATATAAATGAGTGTATAATATAAAAAAATATCGTAAGTCCAACTAGGTTGAACAACTGACTTATTTGGACCAATTAAATAATAGTCTCAAACTAATCTCTTAGTTTGATGCCGTTTTAATCAAATCTATTTCCATCATCCAGAACCGAAATGCGTCGTTCGATTTTTATGGTTCGATTTTATTGGAGCAGTATATTGATGACAATAACTGATATATGAGATAACAGCCAATATACGAAATAGTGGCTCGATAAAAAATTCCAATAAAATTATGTCGTTTGAGATAGCTCACTATAAAGATTTCCATTTCAACTCAGAACGAAAAAAACCATTATCATACGATATAACAGCAATATAAACTGTTTTTACGTTATTGAAAACCAATAACAATTAATAAAACCACAAAAAGTTTGGCTACGAGTTTAAATATCTACTAACCATTATATTTACATTAATTGGGATGATGTTAGAGGCTGGGATTAAGTTGTTAGCAATACCGCAATCCCCAATAATTACGTGCTGTATAATATTTATGCTAATCACTTAAACCAATGTGTTACCGAAATTAACTGTATTAATATATTTGTTATAAGATTTTTTCTTTCCAAGCTTTGTTTTCTCTCCTGAGTAAATTACGGAATAGTTGCCTATAACTACAACCTTCAAAGGTGCGTTGTTTGAATACAAAAATAATTTCTTAATATGTACGGCTCCAGGGTCTTCTGAACTCCATAATCGTTTGTCACTCTCGGCGTTTAACTGCAACTTAAAATGACGGGCGAAAGTAAAGGCCTTCAATAGGGCCAACAGCAACATCATGAATGACAAAATTCAGAATATTGAACCTTATTTTTAGTCAATTCATATAATATCAATCATAATTAATTATAAGTCTTAAAAAGTAAGTCATTGCCTTGAAATAAATTTTGATAAAATTAAAGTGTCAATGTTAACAACCAATCAAAACCTATATTTATTTATTATGGTAACGAAAAAATTACCCAACAAAAATGTGCACGCATTACATCGCATTAAACAATTGCAATTTACTCTCAACTCGCTCGTATGTAATTGCTGTGCTCAGAGCGAATGAAACTGAGCTGAAGATTTTAAAGCGACGTGACCCAACGCTTGCCATATCCAGATAAAACTGCTCTACATCCCTGATTACAGCAATGTCAGAGCAAGTTAAATTAGTACGAAAACGTGTTCTGGTTTTATTATCCACCGCGGTATTCGTACACCGTAACACTCGTACTCAATAAAATGTTAATAATGTTACTTTCAGATTGTTTTACGTACAAACTTTTTACGTGTTGGAGATCCATCCATAAAAGCAACAATTTTTAACCTACTCTAACAGAAACTAATTTGAGGCAATAGGTATATCCTAATTTGACGCACATGTTACATTTTAAGAATTTTTAAACAAAA
>DWPT01007858.1:0-10544 GCA_018251895.1 Agathymus mariae mariae
AGTCGGTTACTCTGTTTAATTCATAATGTTTCTACAAAATTAACGATAAAGTATTCGCAAGCTTTGTATAGCCTTATTTAACAAATATAAAGGAAAAATAACAAATAAATAGCAATAGTTATACTCAATATGCACATGAATTTATAGAATGGCCGAGTCTTGTGTGCTCGGTAATTCTAATCCTACAGACAGAAAGCTCGTAACCAATCAAGATGAAACTTATTGTGTATTCAATGTTTTGAGTGTTTTTATATCCTTAGTGACAATTCTAGCAGATCTGACTACTGGTAGGTAAAATGCATTAGGTTTAACTCTGCGTGAGAGTATAGTTTTATAAACAATTTCAATAGTTGCCTTTTTAACTTTACGTTTAATTTAAAGCGAATCATAAAATAACATATTGTTAACATTCTGTTTCTTGACATTGATTTTCTTATAAAATATGGATTCTTGTTTTTTCAGACATACTAGTTTTCGCTGAATACTGTAAAAATGGATATTTGTACTGGGCACTTACTACAGCAACTTTTATATTATTACCAAATATCTTGATTAATATCTTTTCAATGAGATGGTTCCTCATTGATAATAAATCCAATATCCGTCACTGGATTACACATGGATGCCTTGCTGGATTATTAGAGAGGTGAAAAATATTTATTATTTTATTATAAAACTTCTATGAGATAACTTTTAACAGTAAGATATTGACAGGTATGTGGATATTGTATACAAAATTTTACAACTAAAAGTTTAAATCAAGTTGGGTCCTGTTAGCAACGTTAAAGATTAAATGACTATTATATCTAAAGTTGAGGATTTCTTTTTTAATATAACATAAATGTTGTGGTCCGATTCTAAACTTGGGCTTGAATTCAGAAAACGATAAATTATGATTTAGAAAAATACATTTCTCATTTCATTTATATACACTTGTTTATTTGCGAGTGCTTGAACTATTTCATCAATAAAAGTCATATTCACACAATATTACGAAGACAATAGTTTAGTTGTTCCATATTGAAAACTATTGTAGAACTATAATATCATGTCAAGTCAGTTAATAATAATAGTTACATTGCTGTAATATTTTCTGAGACTTGTTTTTTTTGAATGTCACATAAAGGGTTTTCTTTTAGGTACATAATATTCTTACACAAAGTATTTGCATGTAAGAACTTGGAATCCATAAAAACTCAGAAGTTAATAAGTCAGAGAAATGATTTAAGTCTATTGCATTTTTTGTATGTATTCACTGGGACTATACCACAAATAATTTTACAAACCTATGCTATTATTGTGTTAACTGAAAATTATTATACAAAAGGTATGATATCAATATATATTGCATGTTAATAGTTGTCATTTTAAATTATATAATACCTGTGATAATAAAATATTACTTTAAGATTAAGTGCAGTCTTGTAATGCAATTTTTTTGCTCATACCAATTTTTATTCATTTTCAGTATTCGCTCTAGCAGCATCAATTGCATCTGTGATATGGGGTTGTGTTACATATATTTACAGTATTACATTCTCCTCTGAAACCTTTCAGTGGAACTCATTTTTACTTAACATTGTCTGGCACTTTGGTATGTTAATTGGCAGAATTGCTGGTATTTTGCTGTTTGCAATTATTTTTGGAATGTGGACGTTCATTCCTTTAGGTAAGATTGTACAATGAAATTGAAATGATCATTTTACTATAAATAATTGTTATTTATTGTTGTTAATTTATCTCATTTTTAGGTTTGCACTGGACTGCGATGACATTTTGGATAGTGATGCAAAAAACAGCCTTTTGTCCAAATAAATTGGAAGAAATTATGTATAATGCCGTAATGGGATTTGTTTATTGCTTTTGTTATATCAATCTACGAGAAGGGCACACTCGTTATCGCTTAATGATGTTTTACACATTGATTGTGACTCAGAACTTTGGTAGCTTGTTCCTATATGTACTGATTTCAGACTCGTATCAGCAAAAAAAGCTGTGGTCTGTGGGTGCGACCGCATGTGTGATAGCTGGGACTATCATAGGTAAATATTATTTACAAATTATATATATATATATATATATAATAATTAATCTGTTAGTGATAGTGTAGCTGCAGTTTGTCTTTTTTTTTACATAAAATAAGTTAATGCTTGACATTAATACCACCAGAGTTTTTCACTATTGAAGGCTCCCACATCAGGTAGGCGGGAACATCGGCACGGGAAATCAATTGCAGTGCGCATTACAAATAACGACGTAAACCAAGTCGGTATGTTCATGGCGTAAGGATTAGGGATATTATGGATATGACATTTCGGATCTGGATATGGATACGGATATATGAATAATAATTTTCCGGTTTCGGTTACGGTTCCGGGTATTAAATTATTTCGGATTATACGATTGAATGGGATAATTTCGATGATTTTGGACCTGTAAAAAAAATATAATGTATTTACAAGGTAACGTTTTGATTTTCTGACTAGGTATTATTATATTTGGTATTATAATTAATGATGGAAAAAAACCTTAAGTATTAAAAGCTGTCTAAAGATGAAAATGACCCGGCAAGTGTATCGGCCGAACAGCGAAAATCTATCAACGTGTTTCATTTAGAGTCTTTATTACAGTTTTGGATATATTTTTATTTCGGATATCCATTTTGGTTACGCTTACGTTGCTCCATTACATCTCTGGTAAGGATGGATACTCACCGATCTTCCTCAATTCAGTACATGCTCGCTAAATATATGTTTATTTATGACAATGTTTAATAGTTATGCCAGCATCAAATAGGTTCCGCTGTGATCAAATTATTTACAAAACCTTAAAATCATCACGTTACATTATGCGTAAAATAACATTGGCTATGCTAGCTAGTTATTTATGCATAACGTATTGTAAACAACATCAGTTAAATTATTATTTATTATCGTTCTAACCAATTCAAGAGGCCGCTATTATAGATATTGTATTGACGAAAATGCACCCCGTCTTGACCAATTTCTAATATTTTAATAACTATTGTTACAGGTATGATAGCAATGATATTATATTACAGATATTTTCATTCTAAAGGACCTATACCTTGGAAATATGCAGAAAAAGATTTAGAATTAAACAATAAAGTAACAAGAAAATTAGAAAGTAATGAAAGTAAGGGGACTGGATTGACTCACGTTAGATCTTTTAAAAGTTGTAACAAGGAAAAGCCTTCAACATCTCAGCATATAAAAGATTTACCAGAAATCAAACCAAAAATACATAATGAGAACGAAAATGCTGATAAAAAGTTTTTGCTTGATCATTGGATCGCTAGATCTGGTACACCAACCTTTACCTCAGCCCCAGTTGGTAATCTTAGTATGGACACGTCAAGTATAGAATTATATACAGTTGAAAATACACCACAGTCAATTATGGTAAATAGAGAACACCCAAGTAAACATTTAAATGTGAAAATGAATAAGAAGAAAATGTGTTCACCCACGCAACTCAAACTAAAATTAGCTTCGATAGACAACTTGGAAAGTTCTATTGATGAAATCACATCTAGCACTCTCAATTTACAAAAGCGAAGAGGAATTTGTTCCTCGGATGAATTGCGAGATGAATTGGCTAATCTCAATCTTAATGTATGTAATATCGTAAATACTAATTTTATTAAGACATTCAGAACTGATCACAGCTCAGAAATAAGCCAAGACACAGACGGTTCTAATAAGAAAACTTCATCTGATTCAATCGACATGGACTTAGATTTGAGCTTTAGTGACATTAATAGCTCTGATATAAATACATTCAATGAAAATATAGTTCAAAAGCTCTGCCTAAGTGCTTTAAAGAACATAAAAGTTGGTAATCAAGATGCTGACATAGAGAACATTCAAAAAATCGCTTTGGATATACTTAAAGAAATGTATGCTAAAAAAGGCAAAACCAAAAATGGAATTAGGAGCAGTGATTTACTTTACCTAAAACAACGTGATATTGATACTCCAACGGAAATTCTTTCGGTACATGACTACGAAAATATTTGCGCTGTCAACATTGCTCGGGAAGCTTGGGGTTTAAGATCTTGGAATTGTTACTGTGATATTGAAAACTGGCTTCATGACGGTAGTGTAGTGAGAGATAGGAGTCGAGATACACTTACTTCAGGTAGTTCCGAAATAAGCAGTTGTATATCTCAAGAATTAAAGAATGCTATCCTGGCTGCACCACCTTTTCCTAAAAAACCGCACACTTACTCTAATGTATTTGTAAAGTTTGATCGAAACCCGGAAGATTATGCCAATACAGTTATTTGCCCTTCTGTTGACACATTCGTTGCAAAACCGTGCATGATTGATACAAGTAAAGACCCGAATCACCTGGAGCCTATTTTAGAAGAATTAGATGATCTAGGGGATATCGACCCTTCTAATAAAAAGCGTTTAAATTCTGAAAGATCTTTGGTAGCTACTATAGATGAAATCCGAAAATCAACAGTTACTAATTCTCCACGAAACTTATATCATCGAAGAGAACACATGTTTGATTCACCCCAATTCCATACTCCTTCAAGTGTGGACACTAGTTTGAAAAAAGCCCTCTGGAAGGAACCTTCCAAATTTGATTCAAGTAATATTATGGAAACGTTGCCTGAAAAAGACAATATATTAAATGTTTCACATAGTTCAAAATTTGAAACGATAAAAAAGGAAATAAATGGTACGAATACTTTAGCTCACATAACTCCAATCAATACTAATTTTAATGAAAATACTACACGCCGCCAAAGATCCGTTTCCAATCCTAAGATACAAAGTAAAAAAAATACTAATAAATCCGAAAATCGTTTACAAGATTTCTGTAATACTAATGCTGGTTTTCTGAATCAATTAGTATCCGAAAATTCTTTACCTTTGGGTTTTGTGGAAGAACTATCATTAAAAAAAGCGCCCTCGTTACAACATTTAATAGAAAAAGATACGTCTATGACTGTAGTCAATACATCAGTGTCGAAAGTATCTAATATAAAAAAAGCTGTAAGAAATAAACCTCGAAGAAAATTTTCAATTTTAAGAGAAAGATTTGAACCTGGTAGATATTCGTTAAATTCAAGCGAGGAGATATTGTTCCAAGAATCTGCAAATATATCACAAGAGTCTGATTTAAATTTAATACATGTTAAAAACCACTTGAAAGAAAACGAAAGTAAAGCTGCTATAGTTTATTCACCGAAAAACTTTAACACAACTTCGTTTGACACAAAGAGAATTAATTCAAGTGTCGATGTGCCTCATTTGACCTCAAAAGATATAAAAGAAAAAAGGACAATATTCATGAAGCAAGTGTTAAGTCCGCCAAAATTTAATACTAAGTTAAGACATAAAGTTTAAAGTCACCATTTAAATATTGATCGAGTAGTCATTACGTACGTACATGTTTGTAATATAATACGTACCGAAATAGACACTAGTTCCTAAGTAAGTGTATGTGATTTAGGTATCAAATCGTGCTATGAAAGTCATTGAAACACCGATCTCGATAGTGTAGTCATTTCTTATTACTGAAGCAAGCAAATTAATATAAAACAAGAAAGACTTAAAGAACTTGCAGTTAATTTCAATCTGATTGCACTCTCCTCCCTAAATTTGCACAATATTCATAAACGTTATAATGAGAGCTGAAAGTGCGGACTAATTATAATTAGTAACGATAATGAGATCTTATAATGAAACAGATTATTAAACAGTGAGTCTTCCATTTTTATATTGGTTATATTGCGGTGCTCAATATCTTACTTTAGAAATGTCGTTTATAATATTAAGAACTTTGATTTTAAATTATTACGTATATAGAAATTAGGTAGGTAGGTACACTTAAATAAATACCTAAATAAACTGTATAGGCTTTGAATAAAAAAAAAAAAATCATGCGGGATATTGAAAAACTCTGGCAATGAAAATGTGATAATAATATAAAATAATTAATAGGTCGCGTATAGACCAAACCTATTACCAATCGCATGGTGTGAGCAACTTTGTAAATATAAACTTTTATTTCTAGTTAAAGTACGTTACACTGACATAAGACGCGTGTATGTACATTGCGCCATTCTTGTGAAAAGAATGACAGAGACGTAACGAAGCAGCATCTACGATGCATTATGGCACTTTGTAATAATCGTGTCTAGTTTCAGTAACGGCACAACGTTTTTAGAAATTAATATTATTGGTTTGGTGAATAAGCCGTAAACTATGTAATACTCGCTTAATCTGCTGCACCAAGTGCGGCTACTGAGAAAACAATTGGTGTTAAGTAACACCGAAAACAAAGTCTGACTCTGCTTTTGAATTGAGTCTACGCTATTGTGAAGGTAAATGAGAATTTTTATGTAAAATTCTCTCACCTGTGTGTTTCAATTTTATTTGTTGTTTTTGTCGTATTATCGTCCAAACAGCAAAAATAAAAGTTATGTAAGATAGCAATGTTCTAAGAAAACACTGCAACTGAATTAAACCTTTTCGAATATCAAGATCACCAAGAATCTTAAGATTTCGTTATTGATATCTGTGATGCAAGTGCCTTTATATTTTTTGTTTCTGCCAGTATTGTATATTTTGAAGCTTTTATTTTGTAAATAAATGTATACAATCAACAAGATCTATTTTTTCCATTTAAAATGCACTTAGTAAATATTTAAACATGGATGGATGGTCGGGTTTTTTTCCCAACAACGAGTAGGGTTACTCGTCTTCCATGTAAATAATAACAATTATAATATGGGTTGAATACATATATTGTTTTTGTATATTATCTGTCTGTCCGTGTAGGTATTAGATTCAACATAATATATAATTTTAACATAAAACATAATTTTGAAAATGTTTGGCATTGTGTGACATTTTAATGTATAACAATTCCCCTTTAAGTAAAATCAGGGATGCAAGTTTTTATGGTAGTGAATCATTGCTGCAATTTAATGCTTTTCATTTCAAAGAGTTAATGAAAGAATTGTCTTCTCATAGAGGTTTTTAGTTTTCATAAAACTGTAGTAAATCAACGCAACATTAAGTATTCATAGTTAAAATATCAATACTTCACATAATAAGTTCTTCATTGTGAGCAAAGTGTCAGTTGGCAATTTGATTTAACTTGGACCACAAAATTTTTATTAAGCTAGAACTTGAGAAAAATAAGAAAATTTATTTTACAAAACATTTATTGCACTACAATAAAATGTATAAAAATATGATTATTATATTAAGCTGCCTCAAACTTACAAAACTACTATGAATAAAAATATTGCTCATAATAATTATGATATTCATTGCATTTCTAATGCATCAATAAATTAGTCATAAATATAGTATCCAACTAATAATATTAGAATTATAATATCACATCACATGACAGTTTTGAATTACAATTTGTTTATATAAAATGTATACAAATGGAATTTACAGATTCAGTCTTTAGAAACAAATTTGTTACTCAAGTCACAGAAATATAATGAAATATTAGTAGATGCCTTGATAATAACAGTTTAACAGCTATGATTTATGTATAAAAATTCATACAAAATACACTTGTGTATATATACCAACATCCAGTACAAAACATATTATACCTAAGCTTATAAATTGTATATTATATTAAAATAATAATTTCATAATTGTTCAACACAGATATACTTAATTAGAGGAACAACTTATTTTTGACTTGAATTAATGCTCATTGAACTTAAATCACAACTTAATTGTTTATTGCTACTGTTTCAAAAATGCAAGTATTGAGCAAATATAAGTAGCTATATAAATGCAAAATGACATGATCTAGAAATATTACCTCTTAAATGTAAAACAACCATTTATGGTTTGCTTTAGCAAGAAATATTTATACAGTTGTGTTTTTACTATACATGCAGTATGTTAAATTTATAATTGCTTAACTTATTGAGAACTTGTTTGTAGACCTTACAAATAGACTATAACCACTAATTCTGCTTAAAAGTAAATAAGTTGATTACAAATAATGCTGTCAATAGATCATAGAATTCTAAATTTCCGAATTGTAACAAAGTAAATAAATATAAATATAGAACTTTATAAAATTACAAATCTGTTGTCATGACATTAGTAAGAAGACGAATACGATGTGTATTGCAAGTCTTGCAAAGAATATGATCATCCAGAGGATAACATCCACGACCATCTGCTTCAGATGACAGCAAGAGACCACAATCTTCACAGCGATAACATCTTACATGGAAACTGCGGTCTAAAGCAACCACACGAACAGTCTCCTCTTCTCCTTCCTCAGGCATTATAGGTAGTTCACAAACACAACAACGAGGAGCAAACTTCTTATGAAAATCTTCAATACAATGAATTTGGTTCATTGCATCTACTGTAAATGGTATACCATCAAGGCTTTTTCCACACACAACACAAGTGAAACAAGTTGGGTGATATGGCTTTCCAGTAGCTCTCAATATTCTGTCCAGAATAGGTTTTTCACAAACCGAACATTTTTCTAATGTCTCAAAGTAATCAGCCTCACAGTATGGGTGTCCCTCTACAGCATAAAAGGGTTTTCCTTGCAAATTGATGTTACAAAGATAGCAGCAGAAGCATTTAACATGATACATATTTCCCATTGCAGTGCAACCTGAAGTCTCACCTACAACTTTTTCATTACATTTAACACAAATACCAAATATATCTAAATCTTGACTGTCGGATATTGATTGTACAAGTAAATTGGTAAGTGCATCAACTTCCTCTTCTTTCGGTAATGGTGATTTATTAGGACTCATTTTCATATTATGATTAGGAGGCTGTAGGGTTGTCTTGCCATGTGGATGTGGATTGATTGGCTCATAAAGCGACTCATATGTTGAAGTTTGTGACACTCCATATTCTGGATATTCATTCTGATAGATAACTGGATAGGAAGATCTTTCCTGATTGTAATTCAAGTTTGTGGTAGCTCTGACCAGTTCACTATAATTAGAACTGACTGGTGATGGTGGAGGTAAGTATTCTTCAGAGTTCTGATTATTATCGTACCTCGTTGGAGGATGGTGCAAAGTTGATAGAGAGGTGGTAAGATGCGGCGGAGGCGGAGGGGGTGGTGGCGGCAGACTGTCGTTGTTCTGGTATGAAGCAATATTGCTGTACGTAGGGTTATACGGTTTTGGAGGCACTGGAACGTTGCTACGGAACGAATGACTAGGCAACAATAAAGGTGTCACGTTAGCATAATCTTTGTGTATTGGACGAATAATGGCAGGCTCGTTGGAATAGGTCGGCGGATTATTGTTCGGAGGTGATATTTTCGAGGAGAAGGAAGGCTCTCGCAATGCACTCACAACGGCACTGTGAGGTACTTGGGGTTGGGCTTTCTTTTTCGGTGGAACAGCTGGTGGTATCTTCTTTGCCCTTCCTGACGTATTCAAATCTTTACTCATTTGCAACTCAGCCAGTTGCTTCTCTAAAGCTTCAACGTTATCTAATTGCGACATCTTGATATAAAAAATAAGATGATCTGATTATGAAAATGGGATGACTAATTTTCTTACTCCAATATCATTGCACTTTTACGAGATCATATTATTGAATTTATTACTAAAACCAGTACTAATCAATGCACGTCAGACCTAAATTTAAAATAAAATGCCAACTTCATTACCGATTTGCACACGCACTACCATACCATCAAATAATTGCAAATTGCAAAAAAATATGAACTACAAGTAAGTAAATCCTTAACTTCCTGTATTTTATCAAATATAAAAGAATGAATGTAAGGCTTAAAATATATTGCGTGTCGTGTCACAACGCGACGCGAACACGCAAGGGATAAATATATAATAATGTGACAAATTAAGTATCGTGTTGTCGTAAGGGCGCGTTCCACTAAGCGATCACAACGACCACGCTCACGAACATAATTTTTCCCGTTCCACTAGATTGTGGACGTTCGTAGCATAAACCCAAGTGGAACGGGTTGTGAGGTATTTTATGAGTTGGGTTAAAATTGCAAATAGCGGATTAGAAATTACATCGAAAACTTAAGAAGTTAGGTTGTAATTTGTAACCATTAACCCATCAAGTTTAAGAATTATTAACTTGCTTTGTACTGAAAGAAAATACTATTTTCTTTTATATATTACAACGCGTGCATTTAAAATATCATTTTCCCAATCATACAACTTTTCAGTCGCCACGCTCACATCACATCGACCTAGCTCGCAACATGGGGCTTTGAGGGCTCGGTGTGAACGAAAATAATGAACTTATTAATGACGTTTTCAGCGCGACCACAACGATCGTCAAGTGGAACGCACGGTATATCATATTAATGGCGCCATCTAGTTAAAACATAAGACATAAAGTCATAAAAAAAGCCTTTTTGAGTTACAAATGAAATGAAATGAAATAATATTTTATTCGAAGTTGGTTTTTACAAACACTTTTCGAACGCCAAACTACGCCATCGCTTCAACAAATCCCTACCGTGAGTGGTCTCGGAAGAAGAAGCGGCAAGAAACT
>DWPT01007859.1:0-10544 GCA_018251895.1 Agathymus mariae mariae
ATAATTAACTACTTGAATATTTATTACAAAAATAAAAAAAATATACCTAATTTTTTATTTTTATGTTAAATTGACTGTTTTTTTTTTTTACTATTCTGAGACCATAGAAATACTGCTAATACTTTTAGGTAAGCGTTTTTTAAGTGGTAAATTTGATAGGTTACAATTTTTTTAAAGATTCGAAAACTAATTTTCAATAAGAGAAAGTTTTCAATAAGATAATAAAATAATAATAACATTTACTGCTAATAGGATTAAATTAAATAAACACTTTTACTTCGATGGTGTTTTCCATTCAATTCTACAGACTTTTTATTGTGAGCACTGATACAACGTCGGTGTTAGCAGTTACCAGAATATTGTCTACCTTAAATAAATAACATTTAAGGATGTTATTCCATATCATGATTGTTTGTAATATCATATTTTTTAATATCTACACCGTCTGCAACACAGGGAATCCTAGAACACGACTGCTAATATGTCAGGAAGTAAAAATGCTTATTCCATTGGGCTGTCGGAAACAACAAAAACGCGTGGGTTTTGTAAAGTACTAAGAAAACTTTTAACGATGCGAAGTCGTAAATACAAGCACACTTCCTTATTCTTACTGCTTTGCGGTAAAAGTTTAAAGCGACATGAAACTGGTCGTGTTAAAAAATTACCTTCCATACCGAAAGTTTCTACTTCCTTATAGTCAACTTTGAACTACATTATATTATCTATAATTTACGTTCGTAAGATTTTGCGTACCTACTGGATAACAATTAGATGGGTCACGATTAGTCAAAAACTGATAATCACCGGCGAAGACTTCGGCAACGAACGATTCGGCAATTCATCAATATACTAAGCTTATTTACATATTTAATTTCTCAGTTCACTTTTACGTAAATATAGTCGAGCAGTACCGTTCCTCACGTTACTTCTTCGCGAGGGTAATGAGAAATGGGATTGAACTAAACAGTAAAGAGTCGAAAGATCTCCAACAGAAGACCAGAACCATTTCTATATCCAGTTTTAACTACATAAAATTATTGACGTTTATTCGAGGACAAAGCGAAGAAATAGTTCTGCTTGAGGCATTTTTTAACTTCAAAAAACTAAATTCAAACTCCCTAACAGTATATTTACTTTGTTCTTCTTGTAAAAAACGCAGTCTTACTTACAACTGATTACTTAGTAAACATAAAACTTTACAAGGGTATTGTCGATAATTTCACTGTGCGCTTGCTGTCCGCGATAGAATGTTTTCTGAGAAGCTGTTTGGCTCGGTGGTCTTACCTTTACATCAACTCATTATTTACTTTATTATCATATCATTATTTTTTATTATTATTATGAAGAAAGAAAAGAAGAAATAGCCGACTGTATTTATACAAGAAGCATTTTCACGATCTTTTTATCTTTTAGGTGTAAACTGCGGAATGCGTTCGGCTTTTAACTTTTCCTGCAGCGTTCTGAAACAAGACACTTTTGGAGCCCAGCTTGGAACATGAATATACTATTTATTTTTATTTTCTTTTTTGATTCTATTGTATTGTGTAATTCAATACGCCCATATTTTCGAAAAATTATATGTAATCATAAGTAGGAATCGAACTCACGCATATATAATGGAGATTTTTATATTCGTAAGTTATAGAAGTCACTGCTTCGTTACATAACAAATATAACAAAATACACTCAAAACTGGTAATGTATTCGATTTAACCTATAAAATATTTTTTACATACTCACTGTCACACATATGTCTGCCCTAGCCGGGAATTGAACCCGGAATTGAGCTCGGTGGCAGAGTTATGGCAACTGGGCTATAGGGTCGTCGATCACAGCAACATAATATTTTTTTTTTTTTCGTATTACCCAACTTATCACTATTTGTTACCAGGTTTTCTGGTAAAGATATAATTATTTCAAGGCGGTGTACAGTCACCTTAATTCGCGGCCCATTCAGATGAACATAAAAAATACTAAACTATTTAATTAAGTCCAAAGTTTTTCATGATCGTAAGATTTTCACCAACATCGTTTAAAAACGACCGCGAAATGATTCTAGCGTGCTCGCCTTTCGACGCCAGGTTATAATTTGCCCCATTACAATGCATCACGCAAAAAATAATGAAAATTAATAACCTGTCCTATGTTATTTCAAAACTGTCCTTACATTCATATTTAAAGACATAGATTAATTTTTATCAAGAATGAATTGAATCATTTATTTCTCATTAGCAGGCAGATTTGATAATTAATTAGCTACATAAAAGAAACGGAAAATAAACGTGGCATGCTTTTCTGATGGTAGAGATGATTGGTATTTTTTTTTGTTTCCACGACTAATAAGTTAATAGTTGTAACATTCATCATTGAATTGAGGATAGAATTTTGGAAGAGTACGAAATTATATGTGCTTCCAGAATTCAACCACGTGCCGTCGTAGGAAAGTTTAACATTCAAATGGGTAAACTATCACTCTTAGTACTATGAAAAATTAATCAATATTTATTTCATTAATGACTCCCAATAATTTATATATTATTATTATTATAAATTAACATGAAGAACAATGGCTCAGAGTAATGACTCTTCTTCTCTGTTCTTAGTTAATGAACTAAGAACACGCATTCTTAGAACTTCTTACTTCATCTTTCACTTTATAGCTTCCAAAGTTATGTATTACTTGTTTGTAGGGTGATTGTTATGTTCCCAACGGCCAGTGTTACTCGTATGTTACAACTGAACAATATTTATATAACGGAAAAACTAACTTTAGTGAAAGACAATTGTATTTGTGTCGCCCCTAACTGAATCCAATGGGTTGCATAATGCATGATCTAAGTTACACTTACATCAGTGAGAACGGGTTCTCCCTAGCGATTACTAATCAAGTCTGATATTTTTAGATGTAATTGACTCTTATCGATATGATGACGCGACAAAAAAATCATAAAAACAATTAAATGGCCATGAGAATAATGCTTGTAATAATATTATTATACTAGGAACTAACCCTCATAGTAAATCCCTCATAGTAATCGAGTAAATAATACTTAACAACATTCTAGGAAAGTAAAGTACTTAATTCGTACTGGAGACTGATCGCTTAAATTCTCAATACAAGGGTATCAACTTGATATTCACAATTATTAAATACCAGTCCATACATGTCTATCCATGTCCTTAAAAGCCAGTTTTGAAATAAACTGTACCGATATGGGTTAGGTATTACCTGACATTTTATGTCCACATAATTCACTCTGTACTACCAAAATTTAAGTCCAAATTTAATTCATACGAGTATTTAACTTAGTCCAATGGAGAGTATATAACGCTATTGTGAGATCACTGATCACATAATATGTATGTATGTGTGTATAAATAAATAAAAAATAAAAAAATTAAATTATTTAATAAAAAAAAAAAAAACATTATAATTTCTTATTATATTAACAAAAACTCGGTGGTTTTCGAACCAAATCTGGGCAAAAACACAGCAGACAGAAAAAAAACAATTCTAAAAACATTTGTGATGTCCTTATTTTAGGGATGTTATGGATATAAAATTTCGGAACTGGATATGGATAAGAATATATGCATAATATTTTACCGGATACGGATACGGTAACGGATATGACATTAATTCGGATTGATATTACATAGTTGGATATAGAGATTTGCAACTTGGAAAAATGATTAACAAAGTTTGACTATATTTCGTCGTATTATGTGATTATAATCACAGATATAATAATAGCCCTAGAAATAAAATAATAAAAACTGTCTAAAATGAGAACGACGCGGCTAGTGTATCGGCTCGGCGGACGAAAACCTATCATAACGTGTTTTATGTAGACGCTGCACCTATCCGAAATAATCCAAAACATTTTTATCCGATATGGTTTCGGATATATTTTATTTCGGGTATCCGATAGTTTCGGTTACGGTTACGGAGCTCCAAAACATCCTTACCTTATTTTTAAGTATTAACTTGTACTTAATCTTAATTGTACTTAATCTTACGCTTTCTTATTTGTGTCATTTTACATCTATTTAGTGGTAAGTGTAAAATAAAAATGTGATCGTTCCTAAAAATCGCTTAAAGTTAAGTTAAAGTAACATGCATATTGGTGATCCATTCTATTTTCATAAGGCCCTCATAAGTGTGTAAAGTCTTGTAACTCGCTATTGGCCAGCGTAGTAGATTGTGGCTTTATTCTTTTGTCATTAATTCTCTACTAAATTAGAGACCGAGCTTCCCAATGGAAGTGTCCTGATTACGACCGGAACTGATAACATCTTCATAGTTTTTTCCCCAGTTCTTGGGTCTTTGTCAATACAAAGACCATGACATTGACATAGAGATATAATTAAGTCGAGACTTCATTTTATAATAATGTCGCCCGGTGCACAACATTCTTAGAGTGGAATTTTATGTAGCTGAGCATTAATTTTTATTTTATTTTAAGAAAATACAAAATCCCAGAAATGGAACAACTATTTTTTATGATAAGAAATAAAAATAAAACAAATGGGTCTATTTTTCAGAGGGTTGCATTTGATTCGAGATCTTATGTCCTCTTTCCCTCGGCTCGACCATTACTACAATATTTGACTGGTGTTCTGAGATTATTTCTTCTAGCTGTGTAATCCAATATCTTCTCTATTTCGTCATGTCTCCGGGCGACGATAGCGTCGTCGGATATCTTGGAGAATGACAATATTCTTTGACCCTACTTTTAGGTTATCATCGCGGCGTCTAGGGAAGGTTTAATCTCGAGGTTGCTATTATCAAATTTAACCGCAATTATTTGATAACAGTATACAAGTATTACATACGTAATATTCTTTATATATTATGTACGGATCTAGTGGTTTAACCCGGGTCATACGAGGGACCGGAGGACGAATGCAGATTTTGCTTCTAATTTTTAGTATTCATGGGGTTATTAGATATTGTCACATCTTGTGAAGAAAACATCGTGACGAAACCTGTGTACCTGAGCACTGTTCACAATTTTATCAAAGATATTTGAAATATGTGAAAATATGCATTTATGTGGATCTGCGCAAATAATCGACTTCAAACCTTCACTATTAAAACTAAGATTTCTTCGAAGAAATCGTATACAAGCGATGCCAATATGAGTATCAAAATCAACAGAGCAAAATATTATTCAAATTACAATTTCTTTAAGTAAAATCAAATTATAATTAAAATATAAAAAAATATTTACAAATCTTCGAGGTAAAATTTCAACCGCTTCAAGGTGTCCTTTTAACAAAATCGCATTTATATTGTTTGTTGACACAGCCTTCCCCTTCCCTTTATCTAATAACAGGAACAATGAGGGGAGGATTCTATAGACTCGTTGTCATTCACGCCGATTTTTTGCTCCCAAGTTTGGCTCGTTTTCTTCCCGTTTATAAATGATGTGTTCTACATGGATCGAACGACGAGGAATTATAAAATAACAAATAATAACTTTAAATAGTAAAAAGTAGGTTATAATCTAACCTTAGATATTTGATCATATATTTATATCATAAAGAACGTCAGAAATCTTCAGTGTAATTTCTCACGTTGTCTTTGTTGTTTTTCTAGTATTTTCTCAGGCACATCATATATGAACTTTATGCCATTTGCAGTATTCTGCAGAGCATAGGTCTCTCCTCATAATGCATATGTCACTAATAGCGTATTCTACTACGTAACAAACCGAAGTGTTAAACGATTTTATACCGCCAGAAGGATTGAGAAATGTAACAACAAAGGATCATGCCCTTCGAAGTACTGAATTTTAAAATATATTTTGCTCTATTATCTATATGTTCAACTAACTACTTACTGATTAGGTTGCTAACTCAAGATCACGTACAATTGACACAAGCCGTTGTGATATGAGGGCATTAATTAACATTTTATTATTTATCTATGAAAGTAAATTAACGATATAAACCTTATAGCTTGTCGTTTATCTTTCGTTTTACGGCAAGCTGGTAAAGATTAAAAAGATTTGGTGCATTATTCATCCACATAAAATGGGTGTATAATTTTTTCCCCCGACATTTATGACGAGTTTTGAAATACGCGGGTTGGAATTCATGTTTTATCGACTACATCTTTGATATAGTTGATTTGAGCGGTGGAGTATTTTGTAATCGAGTTATGGATTTCCTTGAATGCGTAATAACGCCTTATGTGTATGGAATTCATTGATTCATACGTAAGTTAAATTTACAACTAAATTAAATACAGTGTAGCTCGTAAACAAACTTCACACTAGGTAAAGCCCAAATCTTTTTTCTCTGCGTCTCTAGCCTTGGCACTCTCTCAAGAAGATATAGCTTGCTAGTCATATGCGAATTGACTCACACAACATTGA
This sequence comes from Agathymus mariae mariae, assembly GCA_018251895.1. NCBI lineage: Eukaryota > Metazoa > Arthropoda > Insecta > Lepidoptera > Hesperiidae > Agathymus > Agathymus mariae. The sequence continues at coordinate 6,384 of DWPT01007859.1, forward strand.
GATATTAAAATTTTCTATGAGGATAACCTGTCCTCAATATTCAACGAACCCAACCACATCCAATTCGCATATAATTTTTAGTTCAATAACGTAAGTCTAACGTCTGTAATATGTCTATAACGTCTGTAAGAGTTGTGTTCACGTTTCGAACACAGATCATCATACGATTAGTTTTTTGAATTTCAAATTAATGAGCTTTTGTTAATAAAGAAAGCTAACAAGTTCCCTGACGCTAACGAATGAGAGTTAGAGTGGACGTTCATAATATATTTTAAAGTATTTGAAACTGAAAGATTGGCTGCTGAAGAAATGAGAAAACATTAGTCGTTCAGTTGCTCCTCCATACATATTTCATGTAAAGGTCTCCACCAGTCTTAGAAACCAAACCAAGTACCTTCGATCATGGTGGGTGTTGGGAACTAAAGGACAAACCAATGATGGCATATCATTCTTGCATTCTCGCGAGGTTCGGTACGAATTAGATTAATCTCCGTACTTCGGTTTTAGTGACGAAGAACCATGTGCTAAGTGCATTCGCTGCTAATTTCGTGGCTACTAACGTGTCAATGACACCTTTAGTGTGACAAAATATCCAAGGCGGTTATGACCACTTACTATCACATCTGTTCGTTTATTGCTTATTGACATAAAAATACTTCCATCATACCAAGCGAGCTGCTGCTTATGCAACAGTGATAACTTAAAACATTTTTAGTAGCTCACCTAATTCTTGGTGGCCCCATTCACGTCACGTTTCTGATCTTGCAAAGCCGTGTAGTAGTTTGCAGAGCCCTTTCTTACCAAGCTTAAGTTGAATGCAGGTAATTTAATGTATGATAAATTTCTTATTAATGTTATTACTTTGATTTTTCGATTTTAAATCTTGTATAAAAATTTCTCAGGCACGAACATTTATGTGAAGATATTCTTATTCGATTTCGTATTCGAGTTCCTCGTATAAGGCCTATAAGGATTTCCTCGTATTAATTGCTGTGATGTTTTAATTGTGTGCCTATGTTCATGTCACTCGCAACACAGAAAATCTTTATGCGGATTATGAGCATAAACGTCCATTGTTTTTACTAGGCATATTATATTGTGAGGACCAAATACGACTTGACGATAATTTTACGCACTAATACGAAAAATACTAATGCCATCAATGCACCAAGAGTAAATCTTAACTTAAATCAGATAAAAGAGATACCTGGGATTGTATTGCTATTATAATTATGTTGATTAATACAATATTCCACACATTACACACTTATTAATAGAAACTGTTTGCATATCAACTTATTAAAATTAAATGTTTAATGTGTACATTATTTAAACTCATTTATCCGGCTAACGCGCAATCGGACGACGCAATGAGCAAATACAAAACACGAAGACGCTTCCTATGAGTTTTCTACCAGGAGGTGTTGATATTGAAATACATTTGATGATTAAATTTTGGTAAAGAGGATGGTTGCTTGCCTGTCAGATTTATCTCATCTTTATGCTACCATGTAGGTGGTCTGAGCAAAGTAATATCCAATACTATTAAATATCTACAAATGTAAAAACATGGATTGGAAAATGATTTTGTTTACACGGATCGTGTCAACCGAATAAAATATAAACATTTTTCTTTTATTGTTCTTCTCTTATTTGCTACGTAGTTCACTTCGTTGCTTGGTTTAACTACGTCAGCTTAACAAATGCTACTCGCGGGCCCGGGCACCTTGGCCATAACGGTCGCGAACAGGAAAAACAAAGATAACGCCATGAGTGAAAAGTTAGAGACATGTCTTTGTAGATAACCACGAACCGACGCGTGATATATAGCCACTGCTCTGAACTTAAGTATTTGCTGACACGGCTACTAATTCAAAAAGAGTCTAGGGAATGGAAATATGTACTTAACAATTATGTTAATAGTGTATAAGTGTATGTTTAAACGTTTACCTGTGATACCCTTACGTAACGACAAAAAATCGCAATTTACCTTTATAACCTATAACTTTTATGTTTTATTACAGTTCATAAAGCGTATTAAATATATATTAAGTCATGTCGTCGAAACCCTGCTTTCAGTTTTCTTCTGCTTCAGGGTTTCAAATTAAAGTATCAAAATCAAAGCATATATATATGAATATTTTAGTTTAATATTTTCTTCACTGTGAGAAACTAGTTCAATTCAATTATCGTAAAAGTTTTTTTCCAAATTATTATTGTAATATCTTGTGCAGTTAACATGGTGTCGCCAACAATATACAAGGTGTTTTAGTTTTTAGCCTGTTGGTACATTAACACTTGCTATGATATGATATAATTTACCCATCTATCCAGAATATCTATATCTTCTTTTACATTCCAAACAGAAATTAGTCTTATAAATTTGAATAACTAATATTTCTTAGTACACTCGGTTTTTACTCAATTGATGTTAAAAAAGAAAGAAAAGTTAATCAGAGCCGGGTCTTGCATGCCCTACGAAATCAATAAAATCACAATACAACCTCACCAGGGTACAATAAAGCGGGCAAAATTTCAAAAACTTCCTAGTTTTATAACATATAATATTTTCCACAACCCTCTTTATCATGATTAAAACACACGTACAGTGCGAGTAGTATAACGATTCGTCCAATGCCACTCAAACCAAAACGAAACCATAAACGGAACTCTGCTTTAACTAATTACTACTAACTGTCCCCGTGACAATGTTATTTCACGCTATTTTAATTATGTACCCTCTTCTGTTCTAGCCCGTTACAATTCTGTCGGGCTGACGTTAAATTGTTTTAAACTCACTACACTTAGCTGAATTTTTCGAGAGGCAATTTTTTAATTTTGCAAGTGACTTTTTAATTTTAATTCCGGTTAGTATTTCAGAGGTTAAAACTTTATGACGTTAGAGTGTCTCCCTCGTATACCCCCATATCGTTAACACATGTTGTTCCTATCGTAGCATCTCAGTTGTGAATAAATAATTTCACAATAATAAAATTTAAATTGCAATATAACGTACTATCAAAGGCGTTATCTAAAAATAACCAAATATCTTCTTCTAGCTCTATCAAAGTTCTCGATCAATTTGAGGTTGGTTATGTATTATATTGTAATAGTCACAATTCATGCAAGAACGCGGTTATAAGCGTTTCGGCCTTTCAGTATATGTGAATTCAGGTAGATGAAAAATTAATCCTGCGCGTGTTCCTTAGGAATTAACCTTGCGGTTGAAGGCCTTTTTTTATATATTTATTTAATCTGTAGTAATCTTCATAATTATTTTATTTTATATATATATTATATATACTTACAAATATTTATTTATTCCCATTCATTCCTTCAATACCTACATACCTCGACAAACACACACATACACACATTATACAAATATATAAATATATATTACATGTTGATGATAACTATATTTCTACTATACACATTATTTATATTGTATACATACCGGCGCGGGCGCTGGCCGAGCTCGTGGAAACAGTGCGCTCCCAGTAACAGTACATCAGCCGGCCCGCCGCCGCTCGCAACGTTCACGAACAGCTGAGCTACGATCGTTACGTGCGGAACTAGTGTCGCCCGTAGCTTGACGCTATTTGCTGTTTGTTTATGTCGCTTGTGCTTACTACAGTAGTGTAGTGCATAAGACTGAGCTTCAGTAGACCTACACGTAGTGCCTGAGACGTTTGGACATTGTTCTGTGCTATCGCTTCACTCCTTCCTTCTATCTTAGTAGTAATTATTTCTCTTTGTGCTTTGTCATACTGTGCCTTACGTGTTCGTGTAATGAATGCTTAATAGTGTTATCTGACATCTGACATTCTTCTGTTTCTCGCCTTACGTGATACGAACACTACTGCGTGCACGCATTTGTGTATTGTATATTGTTGTATTTACACGTACTATTAACCGGTTCATATTGCTATACTGTTGTAATTTGTAATGTGGATTTAGTGCATTGTTCAATTATATTTAGTGGGATTAAATAAATTTACAAAATAGTTGCTAATTTTATATTTTTCTATTGAAAATGTTTCACTGGTGGAGTATTTATGTTAGTATTCCTATATTACTGATTAATATTTAAAGGGTAATTATTTATTACTTCAGGTTTTAAGTATTCAGATAAACTTTTGCCGTAAAATATTTTTGCTG
>DWPT01007860.1:0-10544 GCA_018251895.1 Agathymus mariae mariae
AATTGTTGGGAGTTGAAGTTTCATCGAATCCCAGCTTTGGTCGGTTCATCGAGTCTAAGGCTAAAGCAGCTGCAAGGAAACTGGGGGTCCTTGAGGAGTCGGATAGTACTTCACACCAAATCATCTTTTCACCCTGTACAAAGTTCAAGTCCGACCGTGTGTGGATTACTGTTGTCACATTTGGGCTGGTGCAGCCAAATGTTATCTATCAAGCATTAGACTCGATGGAAAGGCGTGCAAAGAGGCTCATTGGTGACACAGATTAGATCGGAACTAATCTGCAAAGCCTTGAGCACGGGCGCAGGGTTGTCGGTCTCTCGATCTTCTATAGGTTACATTTTGGAGAGTGTGCGCAGGAATTGTGTGAAATAATTCCACATCGCCGTTTCTCCATCGAACAACTCGACGTACGGCGGGTATCCATCCTTACGTTGTGAACGTACCACCTATACGGACGCCGCGGCTTGTTCATTGTGCGCACCGCAAAGCACTGGAAGAACTTGCCCGCGTCGGTGTTTTCATCACCACTTTCCATCAGGTGAGATTGTTGTCAAGCATTAACTTATTGTAATGTAAAAAAAATTTTTTTCACAACGACACTTTTTCGTCGTTCAGCGACAATATTTTTTCGAATTTCGTAGATTCATTTCCAATGTGCTCGATAGTCGTGTGAGGCATGAAATTTGTGAATTTTTAGACTCGGTAGGTACTTAAAAATACATTTTCTGACAATATATATATATAAAATATTAGTTATATTTTATGCTCAATCAGCGGCTTAGATATAAACTATAATGAACCAAAGAAGTCTCTGGTCGTTGGTCTTTAAGTGTATTTGCGTGACTTATATTGATAACCATAGCGAATTGGATGTGCCCATATCATTTTCTATCTTTATTTATATATCAAATTTCAAGTTTTATGGAAATGTTTTATCTCATTTCACAATCTTAAGAGTTGAATTTCCAAACTTTCTTTCGCAATATATTCGCATCTGTTATTAAAAGAAACTTCCTGTCAAATATTTTTAGTAGGTACAATTTAGGTAAGTGAATGTTTAGTGAATCACATGTTTTCATAGAAATCTAAGATTCTTTAAAGTCTTCATTAGGTGTTGTTTTGAAATTATTAAACCCCTAATAGTTTTACTCCATACTCCATACTCAATACAAATTTCCATACAAACGTTTTCGCCTCGTTTCAGATTCTTAGGATTTTTATTTCCAAAAGTTGTACTTGAACCCGATTAATTTATTTTTACAATATCTGTTTAAATTTTCGGAATCAACAGTACTAGGGTTACATGATGATATTGATAAACAAAACAGACAAATTGCTCTTTTATATACTCGTAGAATATGAGTGGTATCTTGTAGGAAATTGAGTCTTTCTACGAGGGATAATCAGAAAGTATCGCGTAACTAAGATAAAAGTTTTGTAATTAAAGTTTTGTAATTAAAGTTTTTATTGAAGAACCTTTTTAAAGAACTCTTCACTAGCATAGTATCGAGTGTCTTGATTTATTTTCATAATAGTTTCTTAAAGTTCATCCAAGCACCCCTTATATAAAGTTGAAGTATAAGTCGAACGCTGTCACAGCATTTTCCGACGATAAGTATGCATTTCCTTTGAACTATTTTTTTAGGGAATATCATTTGATGTCTATCAAACGCTTCGTATGTTTAAAGGTTACATTGAAATCGTATAATAATATCACACGAATTTGTTTTTGGTGCAAATCCATTTTTTAATGATAAACATGATTTAAAATGTGCTTGCCAAAAATCATGACAGCCGCACGGCACATATGAAAATAATCCGGGATCTCAAACGAACACATCCATGCCCTTGCGCAATGCCCCTATTAAAATATTCCACGAAAATATATCGTCCTCCCAGGGTCGTATAGGTAAACATAAGCGGCTAAGAACCGCTAATCTAAACCGGTCTCGACCTCAATAGTGTGATTAATAAGAGATGCCATAGTCTCTGGAAATTCGTCATTCGCCAGTTTTGGTGCATTACAAATCAAACACGGCTCGAATTTTTATTAGCGACCGTTTTCAAATGGGACAAAAGTAGCGGGCGCGTGCGTGTATTGAATTGATATTCGCCTTGCCATGGACGGACTTGTGAATTGAATAAAAATTTCGATGCAATGAATTTCCGTTATGACTTCCTTCCTCGACTTCGATTGTGATACCACTACCATGGGAAACTCCCACATGAAAATACGCGGTTGATGTTGCAAAACTGTTGTTTTAAGGGAATCCTAACTAAGGAATATGAAATATTTTGCTTTCTATAATAATAAATAATCTATAATAGCTGCCACCTTTTGCATTTCGTGACATAAATTAAAACGTGTCGCCTACACTTTATTATAAACTTTTCCAGGAATATAGGCTAGATAATTTTCATTGATCATTCATTTTCTGACATTGATTTTATATATTGTAGCTTCAACAAATAATATTCTGAGCCAGTTATTGGAGCTATAATACGAGATAATATATATTATACATAGATTACATCTTCAACGATCATTTATGTGGTGAGTGGTCTTCAGTGACCGCAGATTGATAACGTGGTTTGACTTCACACACGTGCACTTCAACAATGATGGTGCTACTGGTAGTTTGTGCAGTAACCACAGAAACGTGACGGGTTGTAATGCTATCTTGTGTATTAATAACAATACTGGTGTCAATTACTGATCAAACTAATGAAAAAAAGGTTTTCCGTTTCCTTCTTCGTAGGCAACCTGTGGCAATGCGTAACAGTTGTCCATGGGTGGCGACCACTCACCAAGTGGTCTGGTTTGTCGACTATTGATATAAAAGGATCACATATTCCCAGGTTCCCTCGGTGAATTCACCTACGTATTCAATGAGGGTTCTAGAAAAACATTTATCTAAGAATATTTGCCGCAGAAAACCTTGGATCGGCAAGGTTACTAGAAACTAACCTTCAGGGCTGTCAATTTTATAAAGACAATATTTTTTTTATAAAAGTACCCAATAGTAACTATAGTTACACTAGTAACTATTTATTTATTTTTTCATATTTCTGAAATTATTTTTATAAGTTTTTATAATATGACCGCTGATGACAAACGAACAGAACGGCTGATGGTCACCGTCGCCCATAGCTTACGCAACTAAAACAAGTCAACTAAAAATTATGGTCGATACAAGGAAGATTGTATCTATCCAGGCTAATAAAGTATTCTATCAACAGGTATCGTCCTGGGTAAGCAAAATGATGCGGAGCCCAGCGACTTCAAATAAGGAAGACCTAGCACCTAGCTCTAATAGCACCTAGCATGAATATGTGACGTTGGTTTGAACTCAAGATTTGTTTTTTTGTAATATCAAGGTCGGTATGAAGTAGCCAGTGTAGTCCCTATTTAAAGTCAGTCATAATTATATTAGCTACTACTTAACGTATACCATATATATGTATGCAAATGTTGTAATAATTTAATTTCGAGTTTATCTTAAGGGCAAGGATTGGGTTCCGATCGTATACAAGAAGGTACCTACTAAACGATTCATTCCTTATTTTATACGTATAAGTAACCCGACCTCGAAACGCTTCGAGAAACATTATTGATACGCGTACAAGTCGTACCCGTGCCAAAACATTATTATTCAATTTTGTCAGGCGTTTCATTTTTTTCTCATTTCATTCTGTTAGGTATCGGCATTTAGAGTTTTTTTGTTATAGAGAAACATATTTATTTACTATAATACATATAAAAAACACCCAAAAACAACCCAAAAATAGCTCATTTACGCAATAGAAAAATTGAATCAATGTCAGCTGCTTTACCTCACATCAAGACACAATTATTTCTACTATTAAAATCAGCACAATAAACCAATCTGGCTTGTCTCTACATCCGTCATAAGTACCGTAACTTTTATAAAAACTACCCTAATATGTTCATACATAAATATAAAACACACATTTGTCATGTATATCATTACGTATTTTTTTGAGTTAACTATTAAATAAATAACAAATAATTCTGTGCATGTATATATATACTATATACTGAGGCTACTTAAAGCACGTTCAAATAATCATTAATTCTATTTTCCTACGATATCCAATCTTATCTTTATCTTAATGACTATGTCAGTCATGCTTTACGCGCCCCAGCTAATACCTTTCTGTCCGCCTACCACTCTAGTGCAATGTTTTATCTCCTTCCATCCAGCTACGAATGATAATGACGACGTATATCAATCTGATAAAATATAAAATGCCCTGTTATCACAATATCTCATTATCGATAAGGGTATTTTCGATATGATGTTTTACCATAATGAAGATAGAAATAATTCTTATTTATTTTGATTATTATTATTTATTAATAGTTGCTATTTTAGGGGTTTGATTGCTGCTGGTAAATACCTACGCTGATCCTAGAAATGACAGATAACTTGACAAATAACGTATAGATGTTGAATACCTAAATGTATCTGAATCTATGTGTGATGTGTGTAATTTTATAATTTTCCTTTTCGCTGTAGTTCTTAGTTATATTGTGAAGCGGTTTAGGATAAACGCAGTAGATAATATAATATGTTACTCCAAAAAATCGTTTAAGGTGGGTTTACGAATAGCATAGTACCCGCAAAATGTTTTATTTATTTTTATCAAACATTTAATAAATTCTTGGTTTATCCGATTTTATGATATTCAAAATCGATTTTAATTTAAATAAAATAAACTTTCACATACTCACAACCACAGCACTAGGGTTCCCTGTGTTGCGGGTGACATGGACGTACACAAATGTGACATCACAAACACTCCTGACCCGAGAACAAACATTTATCTGTAAGATAAATGTCTGCCCCGCCCGGGAATCGAATCCGCCGTGACCCCTCGCTCGGCAGGCAGGGTCACTACCAACTGGGCTACGGGGTCGTCAAATTGGTTTAGGAATTAGAGTTGTATAAATTTATTTCAATAACTACAAACACGCCATCAAAACATTATTTACGACTCATCCAACAGAATGTTTATATTACGTTATATTTCGTATTCGGCGAGAAGAGATCCATTTCATAGGATTAAAAAATATTTCCCTTAATGTCCCCTGATATAAGTAAATAAATCTTATAGTGGTTTCCGCGTGATATGTGCAAAAATAGGTAGACTAACAAAATTTAAAGAAATAAACGTTAATATTGCTTCTATAATTTAGAAATAAATAAATAATGAAGTACAAATTCGGCATCGTTACTTTTGTGATTAGAACAAAAAAGAATAATATGACATGGAAATAAATAAAAAATGTCAACTCATAATATGGAGATATAGCAGGTGTTATCGCTAAATTGTGATCTCTGCCAGACAACCTTTGGGGAGAGGTCACAGCGAAAAAAAGAAAATGTGCAAGGGTACAATTATGTGGAGGACAGTCAATGAAAAATACGTAAATGCAAAAAAAATATATAGTTACTTATAGCGTATAATACAAAACCTCAAGACATTATGGTAAAACTATTATTCGTCTGTGAGCTGTAAATGTATTTTATTAAAGGCGAAGTAACGTGAAAGGGGCTGAAAGGGGGAACGTTAATGTTTTCTGAGACCTTCGGATTCCCAAATTTATATTTGTTCCCTTACTTAAACCTAACATCGCCCAACAATTGCAATATGTTAAAGATCTTACTACTTGCGAAGATAATTAACCTGTCGAGTCTGAATCGGACACGCGTGGTTAGGGTTCTGTACTCTAAGTAATGTACTCGTGTACTCGTTTAATATATTCATGAATACTTTCGTTCCCTATCGGAATTTAATATTTTTATTTTGGTTGCTTCGTAAAAACCGAATGAGTTTATTATTATTTTTTAAGCTTCGGTCCATTATTTTCTACTTTTCCTATATTTTGTATGATATGTTTTGTCCCATGTATCTTAAATTTATAAATGTGCCGGTGTGGATCCAGTCTCCTCGTTTTCAGTATTTTTCGCTTGTTGCGTGGGAGCACGCATGGTGGAACGTGAGCACAAAATAATTACATTTCTTAAAATTTTAAATTAACTTCTTATGAACGAGAAATAAATTAATCAAGGTGAACAATAAATATAACATATAAAATAATAACTATTTCACCTGCAGGTTCAGGGCACACTGTCTCCACACTCCCACACACCAAAAAGTACGATCCTCAAAATCTTACCTCGCTTCAGTCTTTTCTATACTTCGCTTATCACGCAGCCTAGACCTCACTAGAGACCTCTATAACTAAGGCCGCTGCTGTAATTGGAGATTCATTTACATGACATTTCGACAAATTTTAATAGAGTTGTGAATTTATACTATAGTATAAAGGGGAGTGTGAATTTTGCAAGTTTGTGTGTATGGGAAATGAAATTTCCGGAACCGGCCACCTATTTCAAAAATTCTTCTACCATTTGTAAGGTAATTTTTTATGGTAATAACCGACAAACGAGTAGACGAGCCACCTGATGGTGAGTGCTCACCGTTTCCCATGGACATCAGCAAGACCAAAGGTATCACTGATGCATTGTCGGCCAGGAAATGAGAAGAAGGTAAATAGAAGGTATTGGCTCTCAAGCCCCCAGCCGGAACACGACGAGTCGTTTGGCGGCTGACTCAAGCAGTAGGGAGCGTAGTTAGCCTGAAATTACGGGGAAAATACTACGATAATAATGTATTTAATAAATGCAAATGCCCCCGCTTCGCTTCGGAAAAATTATCATAATAATAATAAAATATATTATATATCATAATAATAATAAAATACAAAAATATGCATCTGCAATTATCTCGTTCTGTGAATTAAAAATACATATATTAATTAATAACTTTTTTATTTATTAACGGATTGCAATGAAACAAAACAAAATGAAACTTTAAGTATTAAGTGACGCTTACTGCAATACATTAATGAAAACCAGAACGAAATCGGTTAAACTGTTTCTGAGATTAGCGGGAAGAAATTCGCAGACAAACAGACAAAAATTCTCACAACTATTTTTTTTGGTTCTATTGCGTTAATAAAGGCGCCTAATAATGTTTTTTTCTCATAAATCGTTCATGTACAGAAAGTGATCAATTAGAATTTTATTATTAGTATAGATTATATACATTGGTGTTAATGACGTCTATGGGGACAGTGACCGCTCACGATCAGGTGATTCGGCTACTCGTGTTTCACCTTCAGGTTTAAGTGTGAGTTAGTATCAGCCAGTACACGCGAGTGATAATGATAAGTGAAAATCCTTCACGTGGAATTAATAGATAACTACAAGTTTTCCGCGTTTATTGAATACAACGAAAAATGCGAAGTCATTGCGAAATACTTTAATTTGAATCAAGTGCGCACACACATCTGTGACGCACCTGAGGTATGTTGACATTCTGTATATTCATAATCAAAGTTTACGATTGTACATACTCGTACGCTAACCAAGTAACCGAGATGATAGTTACCTTTCTTGCTAAAGAAAGAGTCTCAGTGTCGACGCTCGACGGGGAAGACATTTATGTTGTAAATAAATCTTTGATTAGGATTTTCCCAAGACATGATATTGTGACAAATTTTATGTTTAAAAATCAAAATTATTTTACTTTAAATCTACTGCAAATTAACCTCTGCCAGGGCAGCTAGTAAAGTAATAAATTAAACAGTTGGTAATAAAATATTACAAGGCCATTATTCTCGTTACAGACCGATTGTTAATAGGAAATTTTGGTGAGGAACGAAAGAGATAAACAAAATAATGGTGTAGGGTGCACGAGATAGTGAATAAATTGTAAGATTACGAAAATATTAATTAGTTCTATGAATATGTAATGCTTCATTTGCCATTTCGAAATAGTTAATATATTATATTATTATTAATTATATTAATTATTCCGTAAAAAACTTCTCTCCTTCGCCATGGCGTTTGCCATTAATAGAGCATTATGGAAAACTCTCAGGTATGTAGATTTCCTCACATTGGCTTCCTTAACCATGATAAAATAATTCTAGTATGCTCATAACTTAAAAAAATTTAGGTGTATGAATTCGAACTCAATTCTTCTGTGGATAAGGTTGACATTCAAAGTACTAATCTATTACTACAAAGTATTTAACTAATTACTATGTTGAAGGGAATTTTAACCTTGCACAGGTCGTCACCAATTTTAATCAGCCTTTGATGTTCCATTTAATATAATATCTTTAGTAAGCATTTTAGTTGGGTTATATTTAATATGAAAATAATGGATAATGTATATAGTACACCAAATTTCACATATAATTTTTTATGTAAATTTTATTGTAGCAAAATAATTTGTTTAGGGGTACTACTATGTTAAGGTCAGAATAGTTTGATACGTATTTGACATACTATTGTTTAGTACTAAATAAATTATTCTGTACCTCGATGTAAAAGTAGAGAAATAATAAATAATTTAAATTAATATGTTTCGTCGTGGCAAGATTCTTGCGGTTGGCTTGATAACTCCGTTTTTTCTGTTCTCATGTTACCATCACGTGTCATTTTACGTTTATCTTAATTAAACTGTGTTGGCAAACATCAAGGATGTTAGCAGCTAAATTACTCCTGGTTAGAAAAATACGTAAATATATTGATATACGTGTGCCTACTAGTTTATATGAATCAACAATCATGATGTAATCTTTATAGGCACCTTTTCCATAACATTATATAAAGCTTTGATCAGTAGCAAAGGCACTCACTCAATACATTGTACTACATAGTCTCGCTCCATTCTGTACACCAAATTAACGTGTACTCAAAATATACGCATACCAGCCGGTGACGACTTCCTTCTCATCATCCGCTTCAAAGACCTTAACCCAACAAGGCACAAACGGTTTTTAACGGTGACAGTTGCAAATATCGTTATATTTATGCGAATTGTGTTCGAGTAGACAAGGCGAGAAACAATGAAATTAAACGTTTCGAGAACGTTCTTTTGCTGACTTAATGAGTTTTCCAATTGTCTGCAATACAGCATCCATCGTATAGTTAAGGTTCTACAAAATAAATTGGTAAATAATGCAAATATTCAGGGATTTATGATTCGATTTAATAAAGATGATAATATTCGCCAAATGATAAACCGCATAATCAAAATTTTAACCCGAGAGACCAGCAGAACAGATTATACAAGACAATCGACGTACCTACTCCGGAGTTACAAAAGTAAGATCTTATGCAACTGTGCAAAAATGACTGTCTATCGTGATCTTCAAAACAATGTGTCAAATGTGCATGATTCACGTTACGTGCGTTGGCCTGAAGTGAAGTGAATGTAAGGCAATTTTTTTCTCGAAAACAATACCAATGCGATGGAGAATATATAAAATATAGATAGGGATCTAAGGTTACGCGCTAATGTTTTTTTTTTATAATACTGTTTAAAATAAAAAACATTGGCCGTAAGCAACAATGGTAATCAAACTCAACATACCTGAACACAAAAATTATGCGGTATAACTAAGCGATCAATAGGAGTACTAAGGAAGTTCGAAGATCGAAGAAAATTTGTTAATTTGTGCTCTAAACTCATTCATACACATTTATATTTACTTGGCGTTTAGATGTTTGCAGTAACACTTCTAACAATCATACAAATCAAGTTTAATGTAAATGCACCGGAAAGCGAGTCGCATGATCTTACGTCAGAGCATTTTAGCGGACAAATAATAAAATGGTAAATATATACACTTTTAAAATTATCGTGTTAAACTACGCAAAATACGAATAATATTTATGTTACTAGGTTTAATGGAAATCTATGCAGATAGTATTTTATTAAATATTCTTGTACATCAATCATTGTTGTTACTGGTCGTCATTAATGTTGTCTCTGCTTAAAAGTTGTCTCTGCTTTTGGTCACAGACATTCGTTATCATTTAGATGTAGTAACGAAATTCACTTGCAACAAAAAATTTAAATGGCACTTCCCGCTTTACGCGCGATTGAAGTAAACCTTAATTTAAAAATTTATATCACTCTCACTTTTAAATAATTTTCACTCACGTATGGAAGTGATTGATAGATAATAAACAATGCAATGAAACGTTAAAACAGCTCATATCAATACAACCTTGTTATAAATGCTATACAATGTAGCAAACGAGACAAATTCAAAATTACACGCATGATGGTGTATATAATAAAACAAACAAAAAAAAATCAGTCACTTATTGAATTAAAAATTGATTCCAATAGATTGAGATGTTCGCCGCCAATTGGCAAATAGTGGAAACAAAGTTAAGAGACTATAGTCTGTTTGACTACTGACAGTTACTTCCGTCCAAAAAAAATTAGTTACTCTCAAATAGCACGATAAGAAATTTTGCTTTAATATAATTGCACTTTTTTATATCTGGCTACAAACTTGTTGTCCATATTTTTTTAAGGAACGTGTTGCGTTCCAATAAAATAATATCTCTCTCTCTCTCTCTGTGCGTGTGTGTGTGTGTGTCTCTATCTCTCTGTCTCTGTTGTGTGTGCTACTGTGGGCGATCCTT
>DWPT01007861.1:0-10542 GCA_018251895.1 Agathymus mariae mariae
CATTTTTTTTTTACATAGAATAAGTTAATACTTGACAACAATCCTATCTGATGGAAAGTGGTGATGAAGTCATAAGATGTTGAACGCATTAACTTACAAGTGCCTATTCACTCTCCTCTTAAAGACTCCTACGTTGAAAGAGGGTGGGAACACCGACGCAGGCAAGTTATTCCAGTCCTTTGCAGTGCGCACAATGAATGACGACGCAAACCGCGCCGTCCGTAAAGGTGGTACGTACGTCGTTCGATGGAGAAACGGCGATGGAGGAATTATTACTAAGTACTGCCTTCACCTTACTCTCCTCCGGGAGTGGTACTGGTACTTGATGAGAACGCGTTAGAGCGCGGAAGTCGTCGGTTGTCGGGACTACGATACGGATGGCCTCATCCGTGTTAGCAGCCTTTATATCAGCAACTTTTTGCTTTTACACAGGTCAGCCACCTTCTGCCATTCCACCTGGTCCCTCAGGAATACTGGCGGTGGTGGCTTGACTTTGGGTGGAATAGGTGTGCAGCGTGAAGCTGTCTTCCCCTCTGCAGACCTTTTTTTACCCTGTCTCGCAGGGTGGCTTGGAGAAGGGCTTTGGGGCCGAGGTGTTTGCGTGGTTGGATACGCCCTTAGTGGAGGCCTTCGAGGCCTTTTTTGTTAAACGCTTAGTGCGCTTTTGGACGTAGGGACGTGAGTCACGTCATGGTGCTCGAGGGCCATGCCAAGGGGCGTGGGGGAGGCGCCAAGGGGCGCGAGGATTGCGTCGGGGTTCATTGGCGCTGAAGCACACGGGGAGCGCGCTCGAAGGCGCCAGTAGTGTGGCTTTAATGGCCGGAACAAGCTGCTCGAACACAGCGGACGACGCTTGGACATTGGGAAGACCGAAAACGGCGGCGAACGACTCGTAGTGGTGCTCCATCCTGATTAACGCTGATGATGATGAGCAACCTGCAAAATACTGAGCCGCTATCTCTAAAGGCTAAATAGGAGCTACTGTCACCCTTGGAAGAGTCCCAGTGCACTGGGTTAAGGTCTGTCGGTTTATCTCAGTCCTGAAAGGACTGAGAAGAGCTTCGTCTATATTTATATAAATAACCGGTAAATGAGCAGAGGATTCACCTGATGGTAAATAGTTGCAAAGTCATCACTTATACGTTGTCGAGTAGAAAGAAGACCAAAGAAAGAAAGTACTGGCTCATAAGCTCCCAGGTGGAACTCGACTAGTCGTTTGGTGGCTGACTCGAGCAGAAGGGTGGCAGTTAGCCAGGCAGGCTTAACGGAAAGATAATAATACCAGCAATTTTTTTAAGGCTTAATTTTAATAATGATAGCAAAATCCTTACGCTAAGAGCCACCACGAAGCAAAAAGGTTACAAGGAGAAAAATCCAGTCCTAAAACGATATTGGTGCTATTTCTAAGCGTAAAGATTAGTTTTTGTAGCGAATCGAGTGCATTTAGCTAGTCAACTCTAAAATTTCAGTTCTACTTTTGAATCTTGAGCCTTTCGACGAGGTTTTTCTAACTGGCTCTGATACTTTAACAATGATGTCACCATGAGTTATGGCACGTAGCGAACCAAGGCCACATCACAGCAATATATTCTGACGATATATAGGTAAGACATTATCGGAAACTTAAGTGATTAACTATTGTTCGAAGCTAGCGGTTTCGTTAGTACAATAAAGAGAAAGTTTGGCGATCCGCATATTTTAGAGAACTACCGTAATTTTACTTTAATGTTTGTTCCGTATATGTGCTTAATAAACGAAATACGGAGTTTTGTGTTGTTATAACACTTATTCAGGCTTTAAGTATGTTACGCCATCATTATGTTGAGGGTCATATTTTGAGACATTGTAATAGTTACGCCTATGAACATTTTCATATAAGGTAGTATAAATCATGCATAAGCTTGGTGTATTAACGACACTTTCAAATTGCGTTCCATCTCAATTCCCAATTGGATCCCAGAAATATACGAATACAAGGGCATAAAGTTACAATTTCAAATCTCCCTTGAAATTTTTAGGAGTCAATTAAATATATGATGTATCATTGAAAAACAGATTAGTACGGGAAACATTTTCACATGGTGATTAAAATTTCTAAAGTTAGTTATTTGAAACGATTTAACAACAGAAACATGAATAATAAGAACTCTATTTTTAGTTTCGCATATTTTTCTATGGGCAAATAGAAAATTCTACTCAGAATCCAAGCCAATCGAGATACTTACTGCTGAACCACGCAAATGACAGCGTCAGACACTTCGACATCCTCCTTCTAAAAACGAGCCATTTTGATCTCTCTGTCACCATTTTGCAGTATCAGGTAATATGCGAATTTTATTCATTCTTCTTGGTCGGTTAAGTGACGGTGATACTATTAGTGATGCCTTTTACCAATTTGTGACCAATTTACACGTTTGCTGCTTTCTGACATAAAAAATAAACAAAGTGCGACTCTTTTTTTGTATAATATTACATTTTCAGTAGCAATTTATTATTGAGTATGTCATGACAATTCTTGAATATCAATAATCTGTTTTATCTGCCTATATTTAACTTATTGACTCCTAAGTTAAAGGCTAACTAAAGTGGCGTCGACTTTATAGAGTTTACACCCAGAAAATTCACAAAGCTAATAGGTAGATGGGCAATCTTTCAGGAAAAATCTCGATAATATGCTCTATATATTTTCGAGGAAATTCAAATTAACAATTTCTGCCGAATTTGGCCGTCTCCTTTTAAAAGCGAAATAAACAAGCTGTCAAGCCAAATGTACAAGTCATTAGCTCTTTATACCTTATTCGTCCAAATAAAATTATCCATAGAGTTTAAATGTAAAAGCAGAATTTAATGGGCCGGATCATTCGGTGCGTTCAAACTAGCGGAGTGGAAGACAGATAAATTAGACCTCCTTACTCGCGAAGGGGATGTATGGAAGTAATCCGAGAGATCAAAGTGCTCTTTGCAAATAGATAAATAATTACTACTTTTATTTTTCTACTTTGTTGTTTTTGCTCTTGATAAGTATTTTTTTTTCTGAGTACCCTTTTTATGCCTCCGTTTTTAAGCAAAATCTTCGTTTTATTTTTACCTAACGGGATAAATTGTAAAGTATTGTTTCAAGTCTCACTCTAACTCTTATTCATTCAACAGGATTTCTTATGATCTATCACATGAAAACACAAGCTTATACAATACAATACGATAACTCTTCGTTTTTGAACTAAAATCTATAACATAGTGAGAAACAAAGGTTGAAATAGCTGCTGAAATCTATTCATGAATGCAGTTATCTCAAAAACTACTACAAAGATTTTCATGCTTTTTTTTGTTTCCTGAGTTAACCTCCTATTTATTGTACATCTTATTGAATAACAGACGAGGCTATGGCCTATATACAGACTCCTGTTCGGACTCGCTGAGCTCTGTATCACTAAATTTAATCTCGACGTTAATCGTGTGAGTGGTAGAGTTTCTTATCTGCATGGCTGGTTTCCGCGTTCGTCCTGGAATCAACTGTAAAACGTTTATTACATATCTCAGTTGCAGTGTCAAGGACCCAGTAATAATGGATACTTCCTCGTCCATATTGGATACCAATACTTCGTTGTTGCCTTTGACGTTGCTGACGTGTTTGCGTCAGCGACCACTTACCATCAGGTTATCGTTCGTTCGTTCGTTCTTCGATAATTTTGTTTATCGGTATTTTTGGTTTTATATCTGAATTTTTGTCTTTAACAGAACTTATTTCAATTTTAACATTGGTTTATCTATGATTTAGGTTCTGATAATTTTTTTCGCTTTGTTTAATATTTCGGATTCATTCAATAAGATTTTATTTCATTTTGTCTATTTCAAACAAAGTCGCGGTTTCCCTTTCAATTCACAAAGAGAAATGTCTTGGCGAACAATTCCGTCTCAATATTGTTCGTCGAATCAGCTATTCGATCAGACGTGGAGCGGAAATAAGAGGGACGTACGAAACAACAGACTTGGAGGAAATAAAGGTAAATCATTTATGTGTTGTAATAAAGGTTTTTGTCTTTGGAATTTGCACCATAAAATATTAAAAAATAAAAATTTTATATCGTCCTCGCTCACTCTTCTTCTTAATGCTAACTATTGGAATGTGAAAGGGTTTTTTTTAACATTCCTGGCTACTGACAACCCTTCCTCTAGAATTAACCGCGAACTTTTTTTACATGTTTCGGTTGCGGTGTCGTCGAACCATATACGGGTCCCCGCTTCCATTTTGACCTGAAACGCTCCGATGACGCTTTTAATATAATGCACGTCCATAGGCGACGGTGACTACTTATCGTCAGGTAGTTCGTTGTCTATTTATTTGAAATTTATATTTATCTTTTTAACACATTTTACCTTTTTATATCTTTCAAATAGGTTTTTTAAGTTAATTATACGGAGATGTATCTCGCAAATGATATCCACAATGAGTAATAAAATACTAAAATATAAAATAATAAAATACTAATTAAATAATACTTCTGAATAATAAAAAGTAGAGGTGTATAAACTTTGTCTTTCTGCTATATACAATACCATACAAATATGCACTACAATTTGAACCCATTTGAAATATCTTATATCAGTTTAGGATTTAAAACAATCTCTGATTGATTTGTATTAACAATTTTCTTTTCATGTTTTACTTTGCTTTGAATTGATTGTAATCGAAATTATTATTTTAATGTAATTGAATAACATTTATTGTAATCTATAATATCGATACTTTATCAAAATATGAGATCACGTAACATTCCAGAGGGCATTTGATATTATGTTATTTGAAAAACCTACTACTGAGAACAAAAAAGGAGTAACTTCTTATTCCTTGTCGACTCAAGATTATCAAATTGTTCCCCGCCAATCAATAGCGGAACGTCCCTAGTGGCTGTTTCTCATAAGTTGCGCTATTCTACTTTGTGATACTTTTGCGTAACCCACATCTTTTGTATTATCTATTATGTATAATCTCATAGAAAAAGGATAATCCTTCGAGATGGATCCGTGTAGATTATTTTTCAAAATGACCAGTTTTTGGAACGTGAACAACTTATATTCCCTGTTGGTGTGTACACTCACAGTTAGCTCGAGGGTAATTTATTGTGCACTTAATTTAATTGCAATCAAATAAAAAGTTTAGTTCATATAGATAAGTTAATTTTCATTTCATATAAGTTATTCATGCATATTCATATAAATAAAAAAAATAATGTTTTACGTACAAAGCTGATTAGCAACGAGAGAATTTAGGGATGTCCTTCTCGTGACCTTCCAAATTCATCTTTTTACACATTCTTGTTCAGTTGTTTATAATAAGAATGCAGTTATGGTATCCTTGTACTATGGAAAACTGGTATTTCCCAATTTAAATATATGCTACCTGGTATTTTTAGAAAATTTTCAATTTCATATACCAACAATCTTATAAATGTGGTAAACGAAATAGTCAACTCTCTTTGACGTTATAACATTTTTGATAATTACTACCTAATTTATTTAACTAACTTTGTGCATTCGAGTAATTATTAATTATTACGCATAATATATAAAATTATTCTACTATTAACTGAAATATAATAAAATTAATAAAGTGTAATCTTACTGCCCATAGAATCATGGAAATGTTATAGGGTCATCTGCGGGTCTATTTACCAGACCCGATTTTCTCGGAATATACTGAACGGATAAAGCTGAGTTTAGCTACAATTCTAAGGGCAAACAAACCAATACCATATAATGTAAATAAGAAAATCCTGATTATGGTACTTTATTTTTTCAAGTGCATCCATTATATAGAGTCACACCTGTTGTTTATCTAATATCCTAAGTATAAAACAGAACTCCAAGCAAATCCGATTCAGACTTGATGAGCTAAAATCATTTCTCTGCAACAAAAATTATTTAATTGAAATTTGCTAGGAAATTTAATCTTTGGATTTTCCGCTAGACCAGAAGTGTACAAACCTGCCAATTCTTTCATAAAGCAAATCGCTCCAAGCCTTCTATTTTGACAAACGATTGGTCATTAGAGGATAGGTTAGGGATTACCAACACCATTCGTTCTATAGTAGTAGGTTGTAGCTAACCAGGCAGATCGAGAACTATTTTACATCAGTATAATCAGAATTAAGCTAAATAGTACAAAGCCGAGCGACCCACACCAGGCGTAGTCGGACTCATGAATCGGATCGCGTTGCTATAAAATTGAGTAAACAATTATATTAAAATGTAACTGTGCTGTAAAATTCATATGATTTCGCAGGGATCATTAAATGCGACATTGAAAAATAATCTTCAACGTCCATGGAGTGCAATTAGTTGGTCGTGGTGAAGTTCCCAAGGTATTGCGATATCGACAAAAACTAAGCATTCTGAAATGAATTCTTTGAAAAACATTCACAATTTTCATAAAAAATCTGGAAATGTTAAGAAAAGAAGACTTTATTTAGCAGATACTTAGAGAAGAATTTTTTTTGAAAACTATGAATTACCAGCCGAATCTCCAAATACAAGTACTAATTCAAAAATAGGGGAACGCATGTCAGTAAAGTGTCATTTTCATTTTGATCGAAAAGTTATATTCGATGCTAGCAAACAGCTCTCACTTCGCTTCGTAGAAACTACGAGTAGGAATTAATCTGACCCATTTTAAAACAGTTTCCTTTAAACAACAGTTACTATAGTTCCATACATAATATGCAAACGTGTTCGATATTTCATTTTGTTTAGCGGTAATCAATGTCGCTTGTTTTTTATTGTGACTGAATAACTAAATTACAGAACTATACATTTCAAATGGAATACGTTACTAAGTTATGAAAAGAAAAATATTTTCTACCTTCAAAATCATCGCGACGATGGTTTGGTACAGCACTGTTTCTCTAGAGAATATAATAAAAGCAAACTTTGCTGAGCTAGTTTCTATTGCGGAAGAAAATATTACAAGAATTTCACTAAGGCGATTGATTGATTAATAAGAATGATGCTATTAAATAGATCTCTCTTATCTAAACTCACTATTTGTCACTGGCGTGTCGAGCATACGTTACTGTATATTGAAATATAAATAATTTGGGTCTTGTGCAATTTTTATTCTTGAATTGTTATATCGTCACATATAGATTTTAAATTAAAAATTTTGAACCATCGTGTCGATAAAATGTAGGAATTGCGGTCTTGTCACTCGTGAAGTCGTGTTTTACTTTACTGTTAAATTATAGTCACATCTATTTGAAATGCCATTTTCCTGAGGTCATTTGAACTTAAGTAAATACTAATTCTATGCTACATTTTGCAAGTTGAATTCGAAACCCATGTTAGTCATATTTTTTATTAACTTAACTATACTGAAACTTAAAACCTCCTGTGAATACTATTCACATCTTCATGTTAGCGTCGATCAAAAAAGGAAACCTTTTTTCGTGGCGTCCCTTTGAATCTGAATAATGATCCTCGCTTAACTCATCATAGGAAAGACGAGTTTTAAGATTAGTTTAGATCCGATGTGATCCGATCAATTTAAATGAAGATCCAATTACAGCCAACCATCAAGTAGACGAGTCACCTGATGGTAAGTATTAACGGCTATCAATGTACATCCCAAAGGCATTACCGACGCGATATCAATCAAGAATGTATTTTACTAGCTCGACACTGCAAATACTTTGTTCATTCTAGAAGAAGGGTGTTTGTCAGTCAGAGAGATAAAAACCGTGCAACATACCTACTGCAGACATGACTAAGCATGACGGAACAAAGTCCAATGACCTTTAAAACGAAGGATCTGTAGTATTTCTTTGTCAATTTTGCAGCAGAATATCGAATACAACACGAGCAGGAGAGGTTTGCTTGGTCTGAGGATTGCCAAAAAGTCTCTTTCGTAAAGGACACTAGTCCTAATGTTCTTAAAAACACGGATCTCGGAACAACTAACAACATAATTAATGATTGTATAATCTCCATCTCAGATGATTCACATTAAAGCTCTTTCACCTTCGAACATTATCAATTTTACTGTGTTTACGATAGCCAGTAATTTACTCAAACTTATTTTATCCTTTTATTTTCATGATAAAACTCAAACAACATAGAAAAGAAAATATTTAGAATTTGAAAAATAGGAATAAAGCTTTTGAGAAATGACTTCAGAAAGAGACGCTATTATAAATATAACAGCTATTTGTTTAAGAACGCCTGTCACTTCACCAGTTGATTGATTGGCTCTTCTACTTTTGCGGCGCCAAAGGATGAGTTTAAGTATTGGTTAAAAGGAAATTAGAACGTATCTTGTAGTATCGTGAAATCCTTGAAGTGTACCTACTTTTAACAACTTTTAATTTTTTTTTTACTTTTTATTTGCACTACCTATTTTTAACAAAAAAATGACGTCATCAAATTAGCATAATTAAAAACGAAGATCAGTGGATTTGAAAAATTGAATCAAGGAAATGTATATAGTTATAATTATTTTATTTTTCAGAGTGCGATATACTTCCATTTATTATAATTGATTTCGTTTTTCGTATTATGAAAATCTGTAACTACCCGCATATCTAGGTTCGTGTTTCATCCAGAATGAAAGAGCCTAAGGCTGTAGTTCACCACGTTGGTCAAGTGCAACTGAAAATTGGCAGACTCTTTACCTTTGCGAACATTATGAAGAAATGTCGAGTATACAGATTTTCTATGTCACACTTACGAGTAGTAGACATAATTTTGATGAAATATTAGAGAAAATAACACAACCATCATCGACGGTCGTTTAAATAAAATATTTTAGCTCACTAAATATTTTTATTGCACCTTATGCACGTTGTATGCCACTAATCGCCGCCTTTTTATTACCTTCTTCTAGATAACAGTATACAAAGCTTATATCTATGATTTCATACCAGTTCCTTGTTTCCGTCGTAGCTTTCCGATTTTCTTCGTGATAGTAGTATTACGGTAGTACTACTTACTTACTTAGTACTACTTATTTATCTGTTTACTATATAACATTGATAAACTTTTATTAATACTAATCTAGTATTACACCAATAACATTAACAGTGGATTCCTTCAAGTAAAATGTAAATGAAGTAATTTTTATCAGTGTAATGTGTAAGTAATGTTGCGGGTATGATATGTCCAAAAATGTAAAATGTTAAGATTGTATTCACATGTCTAACGTACATAGGTATAACTGAAAACGAAATGTGGCGAAAAACCCATTCAATCATGACAAGCCGTTAGTTTTTATTTGCAAAACATCTCTATCGACCTTTTGTGTCGTCACGACAAATAGATTTCGAAATACCACGATACCAATATAGCTTGCATCGATATTTTATTTGAACTAGATGTGTCAACGCATAGTCGTATCGGAGAATTGGACGATACAATAAATTAGTTTTTGCCAAACTTATTGTACGTGTACCACTCCACAGAATCGATTCCCGTAAACGATGTCCGACTCGATTCAACACCGTCAATCCAATTCGGTGTTCTGCTGTCCGATGTCGATCGAAATTGAGTTTTGTATTATATCTATATTGCAGGTGATTTCCATGGATGTTGTTAATGTCATGTTTAAAATATGAATCGCAAGGACTGTCTGATGATTTTTCTACGTATCTCACGCAACAAAAAATATACATTAAATCGATTTTCTTCTACGACACCTCGACTTTGTACTGTTCAGTGAAACTGCAATTACATTTCCTTCTTTCTTACCTTTTTCTCATTTCCTGTCCAACAACGCATCAGTGATACCTTTGGTCTTGTTCATGGACGACGGTGATCACTTACCATCAGGTGGCTCGTCTGTTCGTTTGTCAGCTATTACCATAAAAAAAAAAATTGTTTGCTTTTAACTTTTACCTTATGTCGTACGTGAAATGATAGCAGGCAGTAAAGTAAAGCAGGAGAGTATGTGAAGATCGCGGAGGTATTTCTTGGATGTTATGAGAGGCAGAAGCTATCATGGTATCATCATACGTGGTGGTTACAGGTGATCATTTATACGTAAACTATCTCCTTTATATATACCTAGTCGGGACATAAGTTCTGTCAAATGTTTATTATGAAATAATTGACAGATGTTTGTTTTAACAGTAACCATGTGTATCAAAAGGAACTTACTAAAACAGATTTTTATAACTAAGTTTATTCAAAGTGACCTCCGTGATTTTGAATACATGTCTTCAACACTTCACAGCTTATATCACTGCAGAAGGCCTAACAGTGCGATGCCGACTACAATTTTTTCTGTCTTCTACATCTCTTCACACATATTACTTATACACACTTCTACTTCTGAATTTTCGTTATATCGTTTGATGAAGCGATAAACGGATGTTTTGGTTATACGTATTTAAAATATTCAGTAAGTCGAAAATCTGATTCAGCGCGTAACTGCAGCGATGCAACGCGATAACCGCAACTCGGTCTTCTTTAAGCGTCCACTCGTTATTTAAAAATAAATGAAAATCGACATAATGCACATTTTTATTTTCATAAAACATTCGAAATTCGTATTCA
>DWPT01007862.1:0-10542 GCA_018251895.1 Agathymus mariae mariae
CGCCGTGCCGTTTTAAACTTGTTATGTCTCCTCCGGCATCTACTAATATTGTGGCAGATGTTCTGCGAAAGCAATGTCGTCCTGTATACAACTCAGGATTAGTAAGTAGTTAGCAATTGTTTTACCCAAACTGCTAAATGTGTTTATGCCCATCTTGTGTGATGTACATTTTCCAGATCTGTATTGTAAAAAAAAACCTAGGATTGCTGCATGGATCCGGACGCAGTACTATATATTTTATGCAATTTTCTAAATATTTGCCTATAATAGTAAACGTGCGGTTTGTTTTGATTTTTGTATTATCTACATTGACTACAATTACAATTTTATTTATCTATACGTCGGTATATAACAAAGCGCATAATTCTTGTCGGCGGCATGCGCCCATATAAACATACAAACTGAAACAATAATATATAATATTGTAATTTATTGATCATATCCAAGGAACATTATAATGAAGTAAGTAACTAACATGCCTTTATCGTCAAATATATTAGATCAGGCACTTGGTTTAAAAACCTATTTATTTCATCAGGTGAAAAAGTTTTCGATTTCTGCCCTGTATAGCCTTCCCCTTTACGTTTTAACAAGGTAATTGATTTCGAATATTTTGAGATATCCACGTTGTGATTAATACTCAGCGTAATTTTGAGCATTAAGTAGAAGGTCCATAGGGATGAAGATTTGAATTTCTCTGATAGGTCTTGGAAATAAACTAAAAGTACTTCTTCAGAAAATGATTTGCTATCCTTTGATAATTTCTTTTTGATAAAATCTTGATACGCTTTTTCGTAATGCTTTCGTGAATTTTCCGGTAGTAGTTTGTTGGAAATGTATTTGCAGCCATTAAAATATCTGGCGATGTGCTGTCAAATCTTGAATTGCTCGTCTTTTTTGTAAACAAAACAATAAAAATACCAAAGAAAAATTGCGGGGATTCGAATAACCTACTTTATTTTTACGGCGGACGGCGTTCTGGTAGTGAAACGCACGTGAATGACAATGTTATTTTTTTAATTCATACAGATGTCCATTTTTTAAAATTCATACAGATACCACACATCGAGCAGTAAGAATGTGGTTATCTGTTGAGTAAACCCTTTGCACAGGAATGGAATAAAGGAATAAATAAGTGTTATTATGAAATTCAGTACAACATTATATCATCTGTTTGGATGATATCATCCAAATTCATCCATGATTATTAGGACATTAGGTATTTTAATGTTGGCAGTTAGCTAACTGTTAATCTTTTATAGAGGATATAAAGCACGGGAGTAGATAAAATTGTTTAACGAATCTTCACTCGCCTCTAATGTGTCAAAGTCCAATTTTGAAATTAATTATTCTACTTATGAATTAAATTGTGCTGAAATCAAGTTTAGAAAAGTTGTACTCGCAAGAGGTTTGTTTTTTTTTTTTTTCAAAGACATGAAATATGTCAGCAAAGATTCTACAAACCTTAACCTATCTTATTCCGAGAACACAAAAGTAAACCATTCATTGGTTGCAATGGTTTTATATGTTCAGACGCAGATTTGATTATACCGAAAGATCCACGACATTCTCATTTTCTTGTTATTAGACAACGGAAGATATTTTAAATTATGATTTTCGTTGAGATACTATTAAATAAAAGTAACTTATAAATAAAAATCTTTTGTGCAGCCTCCCTGTTCACGAGCGATTCTTAAGACAAGAAAAGCACGTAAGATAAAAAGAAGGAGATGATAATGTAGTATTATTTAAACCGCACCATCACATCTTTAATTTCTGTAAAAATAAATTAAAATTATTAATAAAATTAACTTTGAAAGTTTTGTCTAAACTAAAATACTTACATGAGTAGTAAGCTAGTATACTAATAATAAAATTCTAACTGATAGCTTTTTGTACATTAATGATATATGAGAAAAACTATTATCAGGAGTCTTTATAAACGCAGTAGAATTTAAAACGATTGTTGTTAAAAATTTTGACTGTTTGTCTATGCTTTTGCTCAGCAACGGCTTAACCGATTCCTTTACGGTATTCACTAATGTATTACACTTAGCGTCACTTTATATTTAAAATCATTTTCATTGCAGTCCGTTCATAAATTAAAGTTACTAATTACAAAAACGAGAAAAACCCAGTCCTACAAAAAATGCAGGTGGTTTTTCTAAGCCTAAGGTAATTTTTCTGAAGTGGAGCGAAAGCCTTTGCTAGTAAATAAATAGGGCACGACAAAAGTCGTAAATGATTATTTGGCATTTGGCGTAGTGAAGTTCTAATCGTTTGACTTACGAATTCTAATTACCTCTTATTGAAGCAACGCTAGAAAACCTATTTTGACACATCTCCGCTCAGGGCCCGTATTGTGATGGTAATGATGATGAACATGTCTTAAATTTTGTTTAATAACATTAGATTGCGATTGTGTGCTTTTTAAACGTTTAATACTATCTTAATTTGTATATATGTGTAGATGTAATGTTTGTTCTATTCTAGGGTAACTGAAATAAAAAAATAAGAATCGGTCGATGTTCCTAATTTTTTTATGTAAATTTAACTGCGACTTTATACCTTTATAAAATACTGCTGGGCTTGGTGATAGCCGACATATTATTCGGTGGTGCTTAATGCAGGCAATAGTGTGGGAAGACTCAGTGGAAATGAAGTCCAACGTTTGATGTCACTTACGTTATAGATCGATGGGAGCTTAAAGTTGCGCGCTAGACTGAGGAAATTTATATTTTTGCTGCCTTACGTGTTTGATGACATTCTAAAATTAATTCAAATGTTGTAAATAACCTTCGGCAATTACAAGTCAACCATCGTATAAAGTGTAAGCACTTGTTAGATCATTTCTTTGATGTACTCGTAAGGTCGGTGATAGTATATAAAGTTCATTTTATGTTTTTTCAATGATATTTCTAATGTAATAAATTACAATCCTTTGATTCAGAGATTGTCAAAATTGTTTCGTTATCAGTTTGATAAAGACTGATTTTATTTAACGTTAATCAGGACAAGTTAAAACGATGTTATTTGATACTGCAGTATAGTTTAGTTTTAGACCAGTAATTGAAAACTGCAAATTAGCAAAGGCTAATAGTTCAGAAAGAGCTGATCTTTTAGAAATACTCTTCTTCATTTTGTTTATCACAAGACAGTCGAAATTATAACCGTAGTGACACTAATAAACCATAATGCAAATAAGTGCAAAATAAATTTATAATATGTGACGAACAAAATGTTAAGAACATTAGGTATTTTTCACTCATATTTATTCTTAAAATGTGTTGTAACTTTCCTTACACGCTGTTACAGCGTGAGATTCACGTGTTCTTTAGTAAAATCTTTGCAAAGAGCATCTATAACACACGTGGAATAAACTTTGCTTGTCATGATAACATATCTACTCTTAACTAAGATTTATTTTTCTCTGTTAATTAACTATAACGTGGACGTTTTTAACAGATCCGAAGCGAAGCTCTTGATTTCCTTATCAACGAGCCGAGCGGCCTCGCGGCTTAATTGAATTCTAGGTGCATGGGGTATTGAGCTGTGTACAAATAATAATTGTAAAATTCTTATATTTTCGTGATTTGAGCATTTTTAGTCATTAATTTTTCTTTTAAAACAGTCTTAAATTTTTTGATTCAAATTGTATTGAAAAATAAAGTTGAATGTGTACTATTAGACAAATGAATATTGAAAACTTTTAATTCAAATCGAAAGAAGAACTGTGGTGTCCTGTGTAAATAAGCACAAAAAAGTTAAGAAAAACCCACTCTGCTTAAAAAAAATAACTCGACTGTGACTATTAAACTTTAATAATAATGTCACAAGGTGTTTTAAAAGAAACGACACTTTTAGGCAAACGCAAAAGGCAAACGCTGTTTTCATAATACTAATTAAATTTTATGTGATAACTAAACCTTCTGTTGAAATTTGTTTTGTACTTAGTTCAATGAGTATGTCACAGTACATCCTTATAAGAGTTTTACATAAATGATTTAGCTATAGAAATTTTCTTTAATGACTATACTACATTATATATACATATGTGTTAATTTTTTCCTGCACAGTACATTCGAAGAAAACAGTTTGTGACAGATATATAGATGCAAAACCAAGCGATTGTATAAAGTTCTACGTTTTCAGAGGTTACATAGTTTTTAAGCTATAAAAAAAATAAAGAAATTCTTATATATGTAGATAATATACTTGAGAAGTTCGCTCGATAAAATCGACGCAGTCATGTCTAGATTCCAAAACTATTCGTTGAAGACTTTCTAATCAACATTCAAGAAGCGGTCGGTGCGGCGCTGTCTCCATAAATTACGTATTAAGTATATGTAGAGGCTTTATGAAAAATGTTTTCGCTACGGGACGGTTTTCGTACTACGGTTGCCATCATTCATATTTAGCTTCAATTTTATCCGGAGGTTTAGGTCATATTGCAAGAAAACGTTTTTGAACAAAAATGTTGTTAAGGTTTTTCTTTTATTATTCATAGTAATATAATAGAAATCCATAAACTTTTGTATGTATATATGAGTATGATTTTAAAGATACTAAATGTAGTTAAACATTACTACATTAAGCATTAGCGTTTGTTTATATTGTAAATTGAAGTTATTTATATTATGAGTATTTTACAATTACTAAACAGGCAAAGTGGTAACTAAACTTCATAGTATATGTTATACACACATATTATACGCATAGTATCTTTAAAAAAATTCATTTGGCCATACAACCATTTATTGTTGAGTATTTATTTGTGAGACGCGTGTTCAAACCAGGAAAATATTTTGTTTGAACTGCGAACAACATCAAAACTCCAGTGGTTTACACAGACCATTTCTACGGTAAATTGTATTAGCAATAAAGTATTACAGGCAAGATTGTAAGCCATACCACTCTAATCCGCTTTCAACTACAATATCAAGGGAAACTTCGAGAGGATTGGATCATCAAGACTAAGTCTCGGACACGAATGACCGCCAACATGGTAAACAAACGATGCTTTTCGTTGAATTCTGAAATGTTGATGGAAATATGAAAGCGATCGATTGGTAGTTGGATAAAGACGATATATCACTTCTGGGCAAAGTAACGTACTTACTATTTATTATTATTGTTTATTGTCGACAAACGAGCGGATGAGCCATCTGATGTTAAGTGGTCATCATCACCAATTGACATCAGCAAGAATAAAGGTAACAATGATGCGCTGTCAGACAGAAATTGAAAATAAAGTAAGAAAGAAAGTACCGACTCTCAAGCCTCCAGCCTGAACACGACTGACTCAAGTAGGAGGGTGGTAGCTAGCCAGGCAGGTTTCACAGAAAGATAATACCAGTAATAATAATAATGTTTATAATATAATTGAAGTCCTACCACCAAGTAGGCTGACTTCTGCCGCCTCTTACGACACCGTGTTCTGCCAGCATGGGATTAGAGAGAATATTCTTGGCCGCCCCAATACGCCCAAACACTTCATGTTTTTCGATAGATTGTAATTATAATTGTGGTAATTATCATAATAAATATTGATTTCAAATGTAAAAGTAAAGATTTTAAACCTAGCTTGGAAAGTTCGCTTACACCTAGAAAATTCTACGTCGCGCTATTCCAATGAGTGACGATTGAAATCTCTAATACCTACCACTTTTAAATTGCACAATCTTTTCTTTTCAATGCAAATTTTTGCACCTATACTGATCGCATCAAAGGCCCGAAGTTCATTTTAAAGTAGCCACATTAATCACTCTCCGATACAGGAAAATTGCACAATATAATTTGCTGAAAATCCATGAGTGTAAATTTGTGTCGATCTGCACACATAGCCCGAGGCTAATCCAGTCGGACGGGGACAAACGACATCGACAGGTGATATCAGTTGCAGCTGCGATCTCTCGCTTCGAGATTTACTTACAGCACGATGGCAATGCAACTCGATATATACCAATCGGGCGACTATTTGCTATTCTACTTTCAGGGCGTTGGAGACGTAGGGCGATATTTGAGTTTAGTGTTAGTGTTTAACAAAAACTGACCAATGGGTACCACCATAATAGAAAAGGTAATGAAATATTTTTAATTTTAAAAACTTATACTAGATTTAGGGATATAATTATATCCCATCTTCAAAAACTCGTTTAAAATTCGAGCTAAAAAAGTATTTTCTGCAGATCGATTCTATCGTGTGTTTAAGAAGCTTTTGTTTCAAGTGTATATCGTTCGATAAATGTGAATAATAAACTGTTTCATCAGATATCGATGGAAATTACATGAATATTTTTATACTTCATATGATTCACAGACTGACTGAACTTCCTATCAGCCCATGTAACATACCGAATTCATTTGTTTAAGTCTAGTTTTAGTAATTTTTTGTAGTCTAAAATGAAAATCAAACTTACAAGCTATAATAGCCGATTTCAATGCAAACTACAAAGCTGGTCTAAATCGGTAGCAATTGGAATGATATTCTAGTTTCAATATACAAGTGAGCCGATTTAATCCGTTACGTACAGAGTAATGACAGTATTTGCAGAGTAATAGCCGTGTTTAATATTATTCTGTTGAAAATTCGTGAGCGTAAATTTCCATCGATTAGCACGTACGGACAGTGCCTAATCCGTTCGGACGAGAACAAATGACATGGTCAGGTAACATGAGATGCGATTGCTCGCTTGAAGATTCACTTAGATGTTGACGACAATGCACCCGATACTCATATGAATTAATCACTTGGCTATTACGTTTCTATTCTACTATTATAGTACGATACCGAAGACGATAAGACATGTCAAATTGGTTGAGAAAAGGCATTTTTGTATTTTATATATTATAAATATATTGGAACTTAACACACAACATGTTCCTTCATACATACGTAATTTGGAATATAAGTACTTAAGACAGAGAGCTGAGCAGTTGAATCATTCTACAATTTATGTAATATCCTACAAATAGTAATAATCATAAACGTAAAGTTTCTTTTTATAACGCTCAATATTACATACAATAGTAACTTTTTTGCATTTACTTGATTCAGGGAACGAACAATCATATGACGTCATGCAACGCTGACACGTCATAAAGACAAAGTGCGCTCATCAAGCTCTCGATATTTCACCGCCTATACACACGAGCCGGCAACAACACAGCTGAAGTTAATTGGATGCGTTGGCCGCAGCAGCCGCAGCTGTGAAATATAAAACAGACTGCGCTTCCAGGTGAGAGCACGCCCATTATCTCGTCGCAGTCATCGCAACGCAACATGTCTCGTCTTGTTACTAGATGCGCTCGTCTGGAGCGTGAATTCAGCTAAGTGACACCTGATGAGCTGAAACGTCAGGCGTCGTATATAGGATGCAGATGCAATAACTAAGCTTTTCCGTTGCTTATGAATATTTTACGCGCCGTCTGGTATGACGTAGAAGTTTAACCAGTATTTGCTATTCAATATAATGATAGGTATACATGGAGATCTATCATAAACATTTATTCGTACAGTTAGCGTGTTTAGTTTGTAATCAGTGAGAGATTGTATTCACACTGATTTAGTGCTGGTTATTGGAAAGCCTTGGTACGGTACGCGGGACGCCCCGATAGAATGCCACAGGTTGACAATAGAAAACTGCTTTCAAAACAGACGCCATTATGCGTGTTATTCCAGTACCATATAAATAGGGGTTACGTGGCCATCCATTCGTAACAAGTTTTATATTATCAGGATTACTAAATGATTTATGATGATGATGCCACTAGCCATCATCCATCCTACTTCTTCCTAGTTATGATGAGCACATGAATTTGGTTTATAAACATTTCTGATAGAAATAACTATTATTACTTACTTCAGCCCTAAATCATGAGGATATGAATTTTCCATGATACTGTACTAATTTGCATATTTATTAAGATTGTACAGAAGCTTGTATATCGCATATGTGACATTGGCTTATATTAATTAACCTAATGCAATATGCATGACCATAATAATTATATACCTACTTGTAATATGTATATTACATGCTTTTGTCAAGAGCCGGTGCGAAATACGAGAAACTAATATATTAAACCTTTTGAAACCCTTAAAAGCTACGTGACCAAGATCCATAAATATGCCAAAAGTACAATAAATGTATGTATTGTAAGTACCCGTAACAAATTAAAATGTGCATAATTCACGCTAAATTAAAGAAATGTGTCATATAGATATGTCTCTTTCTTAAGATAACAATTTATGGGACTACGATACAAATAATAGAGTCTGTAGCCTATTGAGAAAAGGGCTTCGTGTTCGAATCCTGGCCATGGCTGACATTTGTAACATAATATATTAATTTGATGTTTTAAATATTACTATATTACCATGCCACACTTGACTCAGTGTACGATTATGAGCATCACTGTAATATTACCTCTAAATCCAAAATATTACACGTATTATTTTCTTAAAACTATTAATTAGTGATTGAAACAATTAAACAAAGAATCTCAAGTGAATAATGCCAGCTATGCATAACGTTTAGTCAGATATTGTTTTAAGTTCCTTAACATGGGAACGTCGAATGTAAGAACAGCCGGATCTAGGCTAAGCTCCGATTTATTGTGATCGTGATAAACCGGTTACGGAGCACCATTCGTCCATTAACCGACGTCCCTGCCTTCCGTTTGTAAATGAAAATGCTTTTTTGTTTGCGTCATGCGTCAGAGCAGGGATACAAATCTTTTCGAAATGATACGCAATCTCGTGGGAAATTATGTAATGAAATTGAAAACTAGACACAATTGGGATCCTCACCAAATCGGGACTTAATAACCCTGCATTCCGTTAAATTAGTTTAAATTGGTGTTAGTTTTAATTAAAACGAAGAGGTAATCTTCCGATACCATCACCAACCATTATTCACCACTAGTCATTGAACTTAATATCGAAAGACAACAATTTTTGAAACAATCAATTCCTATAAGAAGTAGACATTTATAAAATTGATCAACTTTCCAATGTTCTACGTCACTGGGAATAAAAAAGCTGAAAGAAAATGGAACCCACACTTACAGAACCCGCTCTAGTCATCATCCTCATCCAGCAAGGGTTGTCTCAGCGTACTATCGCTTGATACCTGCATCTGAGCCAGTCTTATATCTCGAATATATACAAGAGGTTCCTAGAGACTGGAAACATAGTTCGGACGGTAGATAGAAACATAGATCTGGACGTCAGCGATGCACTTGGCGAGAGCTGACGGATTTATTGTCACCATTTCTCTCCGAAATCAACACCTGACTGGCGTGGGTGTTTAGCAGCAGCTCAGATAAGTTCAAGAACTTGACCCCAAAAAGGCCAACCTCAGGACCCAAATTGTCTCCAGCCCACCGAGGTCGGCTTTAGTTTGCTTACGATCATTTACATTGGAATATGGGCCAATGGTCTCTAGTTTCTGTTCTCAGGTGAAATGAGAATGTGCTCCCATGGAAACATGTTCGGTCAGTGAAAAACTGATTACACGCAGTCATTAAGGCCTCAAAATATTGAGGGGAAATAATATAAACATTGTAATTTTTTTATCTTTTCATATATCTTACTATTTATTCAAATGTTATAATTTACCCCAAATATCCAATTTGCGTTACATTTGTTTTTCTTTACTGTGTCAATCGACACAATTCGACAACTTAAAAGCGACAAGCTACGTTAGTCCATATTACTTCAAAGCATTTGCATAAAAATATTAGTGAAATTCTCTTTTAATGATAGTTACATGAAATTATAATGCCGCAGGTTCGATACTTCGTTGTTACTCATTTATTGCCACCCGGGGCTTGTCATAGTCAATTAAAATCGACTTCGTCCAAATACATATAAAACTAGAGATACTAAATAAATAAGCAAACGCAAAATATTTATTTCTCTCACTATGAAAGTCCGCTTAACCTCAAGTCGACTTACCCCAACGGTTTTGTTTATTTAGGACAGATTTTGTGAAATAATTGACAGATCAAAGAAATTTGTAGATTGTTATTTATGTCAATTGGATCTGAGCAGATTCCAATAGGCGGTAAGCTTTTCAAGATTCGCGAATTGCGTATTTTAACGTAATAGATAATAGAATATTTTAAGGTAACTTTACATTACTCATATACCTTCATAATAAAAGTAGCGTTGTCATATTTAATGGATTTCTAATGAGACAAAATCACATATCCGTTTGTTACCTCAATTCGAAAGCGGTTCTAA
Source organism: Agathymus mariae mariae (assembly GCA_018251895.1). Taxonomy (NCBI): domain Eukaryota; kingdom Metazoa; phylum Arthropoda; class Insecta; order Lepidoptera; family Hesperiidae; genus Agathymus; species Agathymus mariae. The sequence goes on from DWPT01007862.1 coordinate 10,250, forward strand.
TTTTTCGCCATCATGAGTAAAAATCCTGCATACCTGAGATTTCTATATGACATTTTCAAATTATCAAACGGCACTTGGCCAATGTGGTGGACTATATTCTTCAACCCTTTCATTTTGAGAGGAAACCCGAGCTGAACTATCGTAGTTAAAGATGGCGATGAGAAATCCAACAGTTTTCTATCAACTTCAAAACATATGAGGCAAGATTTTCATATAATAGGTCTTTACCTATGAAATTGCCGTTTTTCATGAAATAAATGAAGCGTATTTTTTTCTATATTTTTTATTTCTAT
>DWPT01007863.1:0-10542 GCA_018251895.1 Agathymus mariae mariae
CTCCCTTGAGAATGACAACGTACTGAAGATGGACATGTGGCAAATTGCACATACGTAATTACATATCGTTGAAACCCTAAATATCTTATGTTTTGTTTTCATTAATAATTGAAAATTAATTAAAAAACACACACACTTCTTCGCAAATTTAATGATACATGTAGGATTGTACCCTGTTTGCTGAATAAGAGTTCCGAACGTCTAACGAATAAAAATCCGTAAAGCATTCTGATTTTGGAAAGTTAGTTGTAATATTTGTGTGTGTGTGTATATTGTGATATTTATATATATATATATAGCAAACGAATGACTTATTAAGAGACGCGTAAATAAATTACTTATAATGCATCATTCAAGAGATACTCACAGACAACCCTGAGAATCGGCCTTCGCCTATCTTCAAGATTATTGGACACTTATCAGCATTTTAGAGTGAAACCAATAAGTCTTTAATTTTGTATAAGAAGGTGATAACGGTCTTTACTATAATTGCAGTATGAATTTAAACCGTGTGGCTTTGAATCAGACTAGACATAATAACAACACACATAATATATTCATACATTACATATACATAATATTACATGAATTTTCATATTTTAACACATTTTATAGGCCAGGTGGCCAGATCTTAACGGATAAATTGGAATTTTTCAAATATTTCTTGGAACCGTAAATACGATTTACCACGGGAAATCCAATAGAAATTGTAAAGAGGATTACAGTACAAAGATTCACACGGCCATCTTGAAATTTTTAACGGGATTCGATTCTTTTGTACGTTATCTTATTAAAGAGTAATCCGGGTTCAAATAGTACAGATAGGATAGTTCGTAGTCTTTGTGATACTTTGTTGCAAGTATACAATCTTTAAAAACAACTATTGAAAACTCTTAAAATCCTAACTAGTTTGTGATTGAACATCTTGCAAAAATTCTAATGTTGTTATACAGTGTTATAACTAAAACCACAAAATTGTCTTGAATTAACGAGTTTGGACCATAGAGTATTTAACGTCATCCTCTGACAATATACTGGAGCAAAAATACCGCAAAGTTATTTCAATTAAGTTCAAAGGATACCTAATTGATTTATGTCACACACAAACTACAAAATCTATTAAAGTTTTTATTCACTCCAAACGAAATCAGATTGAAAATTCAATTGACTTCTTCGGATATAGATAAGAGTAGTTATATGTTGAGACTAAAGCCAATGTTGACACAATTTTTCTCATGCTATAAAATAAAAGTGGTTTCATTTAATCATAAGTATAGATGATATGAACTAAAACTTCATAACACGACTTTTTTCTGTTAAGACTTTCAGCAAACATAAAAGTGAATAAATATATATTATTAATACACTTTTATTGTTGTAAATAGTGGCAGTCTCGCGGATTGAACGTCAGGCCCCCACACGAGTGACGAGTTCGAATCCTGCACGCATCTCTAGTTTTTAAAATTATGTGCAAATTACAAATTATCACTTGCTTTGGTGACGGAAATAGTTGTAAGGAAATGTACATACTTAAGAGTTCTTCATAATGTTCTTAAAGGTGTGTGTCTACCAATCTGTTTTTTGGTCAGCACGGTGGACTATGGCCTTTACCCTTCTCACTATCTCAGACGACCCTTAGCCCAGTTGGTAGTGACCCTGCTTGCCGAGCGCGGGGTCCCGGGTTCAATTCGTTTTTTCAGTTTCAAATGTTTGTTTTCGGCTCTTGGGTATTTGTAGCGTCATATTTGTGTATGTTCATGCCACCATCTCATACAGAAAATCCTGTATTTGAGTGTGTTAACGTTTAATATTTTTTATTTATTTACTGTGCGCGGAGACCCAAGCCCGGTAGAGCTACAATTATGGGTTGTAATTATGATATTAGTGACTTGTTCATTATAAATAATTGTTGGAGTTCAATGATTGCATAACGTGTAGGCGACTTGACTGGGCTATGCTTGTGCACACAGTCACTATTTCTTTTTTCTAAGCGATGATCTAAACTTCAGTGAATTGTATTCAAGTTATGAACAAATTATTGATTGTAAATACAGCTTACTCTTAGTATAGTTTAATCAGGTTCAGCATACAATCGGACGCATGTGAGGTACATTCTCAAGAGCCTTCCATAACTAGAGATTCTATAAAAAGACTAAGCTGTTATATATTGTTATATTGTGGTAAACAATTCTATGTTTTTGAATCTAAATACCCTATATTTAATTCATGAATGTTCGTTTGGAAAACAAAACGGCTAGTACAAATAGTAATATTATTAAGAAAAAATAAAGGCACATCTTATACAATATACTCGTAAATCTTAATGAAAATAATTTAATGTGTTTATGATTACTTAGTACTTTTTAGGGTGAAAATCGTTTTAGAAATAATAACCAACAGAAAACCTTAACATTTCACAAAGAACAAACATGACTTTTACGAAATTGGATTACTTATCGTCATTCGAATGCGTTGAAAACTCACAAAAACTTTTATAAAGGTACGTTTTTTAGTGCTTAGCAATAAAATGTAACTCTATATTCGCTGAATTTTCATATGAAAGCAAAATTCATGTTATAAAAATAAAAACATACGTTATTGAAGATAGAAATATTAAAAAGGACCGGTACAGTAGCCCGAAATGTTTTAGCCAATTCAAAGCTTTACGTAGCCATACTGCAGTGCGGTATGCAGACCATTTTATGCAGATATTTTATACTTAAGTTTGATGGGCTGAAGCTCGCTAAATTTACTTATTTTTACTGAAAGCTACCTCTGGGAACCGCTGCTCTCATCTCAGCAGAGTGATTCTCATTATTTAAAGGTGATATTTTTTGTTTATTTCAATCTCTTCAAAAGAGACGTTCGCGAATGAAACTGTAAACAATATCATTCCCAGTTGTGTGTTTCGTATGTGTTTGGATTTGCGTCTCTGTAGCGCTGAATAGTAGAATCATGAATGGGAGTAGAGTTTAAGTGGAGATATTCTCATTGTAAACCGCTGGAGATTATTCTAAGTGCGTCGCCTTTGCATGATTTGGTCTGTGCATGAATAATTTATACGGCGTTATATCGCAAAATTACTTAGGTATTCCGTTAGTTGTATATCATTTCTAGATGCTTCGAGCACGAAATTGGACTTCAAATTGTAGGTAAATAGGATTTTAAGAATATGATGGGATGCAGAATGGTTATTGTGTTAGTTTGTAACAAAGTTTTCAACAATATAACGATTTTTGAGGTTATTTTATTGTGACGTGTGATGACTGTGCGACTATGCATAAGTCACGTTTAATGATAGAGTTCGGTTACGCGTGATGAAAATAAACAACTGATAAAGAAATTCTGATTTGAACTTTATATACTTTTAATGATAGGTAGAAATTTTTTGTACATGTATTTAGCCAGATAAAGGGCTCTTTTTGAGGGTCATATATACACAAATATATAAAGATTAGCGTCCCTGTCCGACTTCGTTCGGTTTGGATTATTAATTATATATACACATACAAACAGACAGGCAGTTAAAAATTCAATGTGATCACTTTGATGTCAGTAAGTTATAAAGGAATATTTATCGTAAAATTTTACAATAAAATGGAATGTACAGACAGAGAGACATTATAGATTTATATAGTAGTATAGATAACACTCGAAAATTGATCTCTGTTAATGTGTAAACACGGTAATCTCAAAAACTTTTAGGTGCTTCTCCAAAAATATCCAATCGCGAAAAACAAAACCAAATATCGTTATGAGAAAAATTAAATATTAATACTTCTTTCAGAAATATATAGTTTATTTTAATTAGTTTGTCTACGGTGTCATTTTTCAGATTGTAACATGGTCAAGAAAACTATATCAGTCAGAAGTTACACAAACCCTAAATACAACATTGGGGCAAGATCTCTGGTTCATAAAATACCGCACCTTATGATGTTAATATGTCACCTGAAAATCTTATCGAGTTTGTTGTACGGCTCGTAAAGTTAGCTGCGTTACTCAGCACGTACATAAATCACGTCAGATTACTTGACGCGATGTGTGTATGTCACCTGTTCGTGATATGATATTCTTCGAAAATTTATGGTGTAAGAATACTTTTTAAGGTTTACTTGGATGATAAACGGTCTCCACGACCCTAGGCCTCCCTAGGGTGACAGATACTGTAATGTAATGTAATGATTAATGTATTAATAACGAATAATATACATCATAATAGTATATTTAATAATACGTTATATTTTTATTAAAATAGTATATTTTAATTTAATTATATATTAAGTTTTATTTGTTAAAATACTTTTTTGAATTCAAATTTTTAATTCACAAATCACAACCTATCATTATCAGAAAACAGATATGAGAAATTTCACAATAAATCTTTATAATTTTAATTTAGTTGTGTTTTTTAATGAATTATCTATTTAATGACAATATAGTAACTAATAGACATAATTTACCCGAACCACAAGGCTAATATAATACGTAATCAAGTACAACTATTACTGAAATACAATACGAGTAAAAATCTAACATAATGTAGTGATAACTTTACGTATCTAATTTCGGCGCACAGCGGTCGAATTTTCAGGTTTTCTAAGGATTTTCATTGTTGCCTCCAGTCTGCGGCGGTGCGATTGAAATTTTTCGAGTGGAAACGACAGGGTTTACTCTGTGAAAAGATGTGGATGTTACAAGAAGTGCCACGATTAATGAATATTTATTTTTATATTTAACAATATTATTAATTTATATTTAATCACTCAGGTATTCATTTTTTGTAAGTTAATTATTATGTCAATGTATGTCATCTATCGCATCCATCGGCACCTGGAATTAGGAGATACAATAGTTACCGCTTTACTCCTGTCTCAACAACTATGCACATTTATGGTACAACCATTAGCAGGTACCATGCGTCTTAGACGAAGGTGGAAATATAATTGCATTTTTACTATATTTTTTCTATCTCTATGGCAATACTCATGGTTATGAAGATATTATCATTCTATTATTTGGTACAGTACATATGAACGGAAATTAATCTACGCTCAAGCCGCATCCAGATACTGTTAAATATGTTGTAGCAATACTTTGTGTTGTATACAATAAACAAACTGCGGAGACTCGGCACTGCTGTCTCCGGCCCCACCAATTGAAATTTCATCCCGGCTTTACTCGCATCGACTCCAATGAAATCGTGTAAAATAAACAAAATACTGCCAAGCCGCTTGTCATATGTTAGCGCGAATTGAAGATTCGAGGTCACAAGGATACTTATTTATGAATATTATCTCCGAGGGTAAAATATTTTAGTTGTGGTCGAAGTGTAATATTATTCTTTAACAATTTTTAATTGTCTTATTATTCAGTAAATTTTACAACCCACTCAATTTATCTGACAAAAAAAAATTAAAGATATCGTCATGGGATTATCCTTATTGTAGTTAATTCAGCTTTGGTTTTTGATTTCTAAAGAAGGCAATTTATTTTCACAAAAGATTTTAGTAAGTAGAACAAACAAAAATGTCAAATAATAACATAATAAATATTAACCTAACAACTAGGTTTCAACCAATTCCCTATAGACTCGAGCTATTAAGATAAATAACAGGATTTGAATTCCCTAATTCTGAGTCCGACCCGACATAGCAATGAGATAGTTATACTTCACTAACTTTTATTAGTAGCATCGCAATACCTGCAAAGAAAAATCAACAATAGTGTACATTGTAACTAATCATATTAATTATTAATTAGAGTATGCTCTATTTGTGAGGCTTCACTGCTGACATTGAGTTAATTTTCTACATAACAGGAAAGAGCAAGCAGTATGCATCAATTACTACCTCAGCCCTTAGATATTTATTTAAATCAATCAATTTATTAATTATAGTGTTACAATATTTTTTACATAATGTACCTTAAAAAATATTATTTAATTAAGAAGAGTCATGTTCACAACATTAATACTAGGAAGAAAGCTAAATTAAATCTCACCTCAGAAACATTCTTGTGAAGAAAGATAATTACAAACTAGATAACTCTGAACATAAGACTGCTTGGACATGAGTTTAATATACTATAAGTAGCCGTGAGTTCTTTCTGTAACTAAGAGTAAGAAAAAATCGATAAGAGTTTCTTGTCTCTTCTTCTTCCGGGACCAAGTCAAGAGTCTATTGAAGCGTCAACTTAGTTTAATTAATTTTCATAATACGTTTGTAAAAACCAACTTATAATAAGTTTATAGCATTCATTCATTATAATTTTACTTTGCCCCGATCCACTGTCATTACCCATCTTAATTTCCTTGGTATTTCTTAACTGAAAGTACATAAACACACGTGTTCTTCAAATTAATTTACAATAAAAACCAACTATCATGATTACAAATTATACTATGAAATTTAATTACGTGTGGTATTATATAAATTGTGATCAAAATCGAAATACATATATTTATCTCGAACCAAGCCTATGTATATCTGAAACCAATCCATTTTATAAACGATTTTGTGATCTACCATCAATATAGAGCTCGCTTCGATGTAAACTCCGCCGTTGTAGCCCATTCAACTACCATGCGATACTTCATTTGAAAGCTTTTGCGGGTAGGGAGAGATGTTATCACCCTATAATGCGCACTCACTTCGGAATACACGTGTTTTACTTATATTTTGTATAAAACACAGCTTTAAGCTTTTAATCAGATACGACGGGAACATAATTTACTCGAGTGGTTTGTTTTATTTTGTATAATCTGTGTCTACATTTATTTCTAAATATTTTTGTCATAATGTTAGTATTAAACGGACATGTTATCGGTCTGATGTTAAGTTGTCAATGCAGCTTGAATTAAATGTTGTTTATAAAGCGATTGAAACTGCATCGAACTGAAGAAGCGTGTAAAAACACTTTTGAGTCGAGAAAACTGAACACACCCTAGTGAATTATGTCCACTAATAAGTATGACTTGACAATGACTGTTTTATAAAGTATCTAGTGCAAAAAAATAACCTTAATCTTGATTTTACTCAGGTGACTTAATTGTACTAACCCAGTTCATTCACATGCGTAGTGGAGTTCATTTAAATACCAGAGCGGATTAAGTCCACTTACAATAGAATCAGAGCCATTTGTTCTGGTGCGTTAATTTTACTGAAACGATCACACACCTTATTTAATGATACCGCTATTATAAGTACTTTTTTTCACAAAAGTTGTTAAACTATGAATGTTCAACTCTGAATGTGGCGGATTCGACCCATGCTCATCAAACATTACAAAGGTTACAGAAAAACCAACAGTGGACGAATTTAGTCTTTTTAATATTGACCCTGTTACCTAACAACACACTTAATAGTTTAAAAACAAAGTATTTTTTTAAATTTTCTTGCATTATTTTGTTAAAAAAATGAAACAAGTGTTTCGTGTTTTTTCAAAAATTATCCCTAAAGGTATTAGAAATAAGGCATAAAACTTCAGATTGACCTTTTTACCTTTAAATAGAGAAACTTGAAATGTGGACAGGAGGAACATTTTAAATCATAATCTTTCTTTAAAATAGGTCCTTAAGAAATTCGACCCATTAAAATAAGGTATATAAGTGTGTTTAAAAATTTGTAATTTAGCTGTCAAATACATTAAATTTTGTTTACCTCTTGTGTTAAAAAGAAGTAATCAGAAATCTTTTTTATGCCAACGTTTTTTTTATGTTAATATATGACAAATGAGCAAACGAGCTACCTGATGTAAGTGGTCATGGAGAGCAGTAAAACTAAAGGTATCACTGATGCGTTGTCGACCAGAAAATGAGAAGAAGGTAAGAAAAAAAATATTGGCTCTAAAGCTCCCAGCCGGAACACGCTTTCTTAAGTTCCTTTTTACTTATTTAGAGGGTGGATTATCAAAAGATAATTTATGTATCCTGTAGTCCAATATTATAGTCACTTACAGTAAAAACCATCAAAGCTCCTAGTTTTAAGCAGTTTAAGTTTGAGCTTAATTTTACAGTTTTGTTTCTTTTATTTACCTGTATTTAATTTTCCTATCAATGCATTGTAATATTACATTAAAAATTATTAAAACGATAGTTTTTTACCAATTGGCCATTTTTATTGACACCTAAAAACATGCTTAAAAAGATAAATTTTCTAAATTTTTATTTCCACAAATACAATCTACGTAATTAATCATTCGGCGATGTTGATTCTATTAAAATTCAAATACCGAAAAATATAAGCGTTATCCCTAAACAACATGATAAACGCGACGCTAGAACGGACTGACGATAAATATATCGCAGACGATACAATTTTTATCAGGGCTTCATAAATTCTGGCTCACATTCAAATCGCTACTGAAGCAAAGGCGAGTCGGGTCGACACGTGCCCCGCCTGATAAATCTAGTACTTAACACCCGTTTATCATTCCGATTATTAAAAACGGTAAAGTGTGTGTTTTATTCCGGTCGTAAATTTGGGAATCGATGATGACACGATATTTGGTAGCAACAATTGCAGTGGTACATAACTACTTGTGGTAGGAAAAGGTCATTACATGTGCTAATCTTGTCATATAAGTTGCTTCAGAAACCTTTATTTATTTATTATTATTTATTTTTTTATTACCAAAAACTATTTACAAATGTCGCGGTAAATTTGAGCATTCAGCATTAGCTACTTATCACGACTGACCTGGTATTAAAGTAATTTGTAAGTGTTTTACATTGCCCAAAACTACTGAAACAAAGAACATGATCAGATCTGCCGTAATACGAATTGCTTGAAGTATCTGTGCGTTTGTAGCCAACCACAGATACAAGTATTTCAATTAAGAAGTATTGCGGTGCATCTGTTGCCGAATACGAAAGTGACAGTACTTCTGTTGTTGTATTTGGAAGTTGTTTCAGATTTCGCTGCTATAGCTATCATTTGATTGGATATATCTTTATGGGAAATCAACTTCTTTATGATAAATGGTTACATGGACATCATGTTACATCTGTGACGTCATCGACGCATTGTCGTCCAAGAAAGAAGTGATACACATGCTTGTTGCTAGTATACTATGGACTAATGCTATTGTTACGTGTCAGGATCCGCAGGCTCGTAAAATGCCACAATAGTTCCGCAGAGACTTCGTTTCACTCTCACAGGCGCAGTCGGACTCGCAGATCGCACGTCGATTTCGCTTCGTAGGGAGAGGACTCTTCACTATCGTATTCGGTAACCGAATGCCTTGTGGGTTTTTTCCCTCTTACGGAAGGAAGGTGGTGCATGCCCATGCATACCAGCGCACCGGGAGCGCTGGTTATGTGGGACTCAGCGGAGTGCCTACCCACTAAACACCAACCTGAAGTGGCTTTGGTCGTGCGACCTCTAAGCCTTCATCGGATGCGACCCTTCTTTGAAGGAAAGAAGGGTGGGCCTTGTGGGCGTCCCTACCCGCTATTTATACCGATTTCCGGGCCTTCCAGACTTTTCTATGCCTCCCATATAAAGTCAATAATAATACCCGGAAGTCGATATACAATACCCGCTATTGTTTCAGAAACTTGGCAAGACTGACGCCCTCTTTTGGAAATTCCGGCCTTTCCATAAGCTTCATAACACTATTATCAACATCTACATATATCTTTTTTATCTATACCTTTGTATATATGTACGTTTATTAAAATAGTTAAGATTAAAAATATTATATATGAAATATAAAAAAAATATTGCTATTTCTCAGCACATGATATAGACAAGAGCACAATATTTTTTTAATTTTTGTCTAATTACATGATATTCAACAGCTCTAAAACCAATGGATTGATTAAAAAAAATTGGCCATGATGATAACTTATCACTCGGGATATAATTACAATTACTTTATACGGCGAAAGGACCTCTTAAGACGCTGCCACACTGCTGCATAAAAATGTTTAAAGACATTACTGTACTTTCGGTCTTTTGATCTTCAGAATTGATGATCAGATCCTAACCATACTTAAAATAAACTAACTCCGAGCAATTTCTTATACGCTAAAGACATTATAATCAAAATCTGTTCAAAAACAACGAAGTTATGTCTGTACATATACAAAAATACAAACAAACAAACATAGATTTGTCTCCTTTTTTGAAGTTACTTAAAAATATCCGCCTACAGCGGTTCACGGAGTGCGTCAATAATGACTTTTGTGCATTTTAAAGAGCAAAGCTTACAACATTGAATTCTAAAAAAAATCTGAAAATAGTGTCTCTCAAGGATTTTTGGCAGTGTCGAAAAATTATTTAATGTTTTAAGAAAAAGAGTTACAATTTAAATTAAATAGAATAGTTTTGAACAATAGATTTGTGAAATATATATTCAATATAATTTTTATTCAAATATAAGAAAAGTATCGATGCGATGCGCATAAAATATAAAATAATATTATATATTCCATGAACAAATTTTTTCGCCGGCCCTGGTTTATTATATGTAAAGAAAAATTACTATCCATATAAAGTTGATAACATTATCGACTTAAATAAATTAATAATTCATAAA
>DWPT01007864.1:0-10541 GCA_018251895.1 Agathymus mariae mariae
GAATCGTTTTATTTTTATCGACCTCTACATACGTCTGTGTTATTCACCATCACCTATTCACGTCTGGAATGGGACTTTGCCGATCAAAAAACAACCTCGACTCCCAGCACTGCAACCTAAACACGTTACAACGTTTGACGGTTTATTTTAAAAGAACGTGAAAAGCCAGCCTGACTGTAAGAACTTTGTGAACTAGTTACGTCGGAATTAAGCTGAGTAGTAGCCAACCCAATCGACCTGCAACGGCTCAATGCCATCGTCTCTTCCGTTGGTTAGCAAGGTATACTGCGAGCAAGGGTATTGGTTCCAGTTGGAGTTACCCTCTTATATGTTTGAAATCGGTTAAAGATGTGGGTACTTGTAGCTTCTCCTCAGAAGTGATTTTGAAATATAATTTCATTTCGTATTACAGACTTCAAAATCCGATAGCCAAAACATACGTAGCTACAATAACAAGTTTAGTAGCTGATTAACGAGTGTGATGGTGCGGTGGTGATCTCGTTGCCGGTGATTCATAAAAATGGTGTAACCTCTTTATGCTTTTTTATAACTGTACCTATTCATAGGTGTTTCACGATACCAAATAATGTTTAAGTTTCGCTAAGTATCTGCTGTTACTATTCAGTTGATAACAAGGCTTTTTTTTCTAAGTAGGTACATAATATTTTTCAGATTTTATTTATTCTGTGATAAAACTAAATTAATAATTGATTTTAAACACGTTATAATATATCGTCATTCTTGCAAATCACGAACCTGCATTGGTTTTGTCGTAAATATTATAAAATGCGTCACAAAAACAATACAGTAATCACAGCAGTAATTATAAATTACAGTTAGTGGACAGTAAAAACGTTGTATAGATTTAAAATATTCATTCCATTTCAACTTTGTAAAATCTTATAGTTTTTATTCTGTGGCACTTTGGGTATCGACCGCGGCGTCGTCGTGGCCCGGTGACCTCATTGAACATATCCTGATTATTCTATCCAATTCGTATCGATTTTATGACATTAACTTTGTAAGAGACCAATTTTAGGTCAAATTACAGGTAGGTAATTCAAATATGTCATCGGTGTTTTGGGTATATATTTTCCTTAATAAAAGTCAATGCTTGACTACAATCCAATCCAAGAGCCCAATGACCTCCATTTTGATCCACAGTTCCTGACACCATTTCTTCGTTCGTTGCTCAACATTGGAGAATGCCTTCAGGTAAAACATGGATAGAACCCATTTGTATACATATTTGTGCTACTGAATTTGTTATTACTACTGCCGACTTAAATTACACGTGTGTACCAATAAGGGACATGTAGAAAAAATTAGTAATTCGCCCTTGCTTCATTCATTGATATTCATCTACGTCATTCATTAAAAATAACACTGTGACCGAAAATAATTGCTATTAATGAATTATTACAAGTAAAATAAACTAGAGATGTACTATTCCAGTAATATACAAGTTGGTTCATGATCATGCGCTACATTACCAGATAAGAATACAATCACTATTTTACATCTATCTATTACACAATTGCCTAAGAGTATCCATGAGTTCAATACAATGAGCGATAGGGTAAAATACTATTTAAAAAATATACAATACCTTCTACAATCGGTAGTTTTTAAATATAGAACTGAGGACATTTAAACTGAAAAACAATTAACTACGGTTCCTTAGTGTAATTTATTTGTTGCTAACATCACGCACGGTGACTCAGAACGGCGCCGGCGTAAGAATATGTGTGAAGTAATCGTTAGGTGTCCTCCACATTGATGCAACTTGTTAAATAATTTCAGTTAGTGTTTATCTAGTAGAAACAGTGATTGCTTATTGTGGGCTATTGATTTTGTTGGGATACAATTGTTGAAAGTAGTTTCATATGCAAACCTATTACAAAATAGACCTAATACAAAAATGTAACGGGCGTTTGGTATCGTACGATTTTGTAAGCCTAAGCCAATACGATACAACCGGCTTTTCATCAACACATAAAGCAACATCGTTTTGACCCCCTTTGCAAGATCTTGGTAATGCCAGGCACAAATTGGTTTATGCCTAGCTGGCTACTTATCGTTTAAAAAAATATATATGTCCGGATCCATTGCAACGAGCTTAGCGTCTTAACGCATCTCGTTCTCGGTAGCGTAGCAATGTAGACACTCCCTTACAGTATCTGTGTCATTTTTATGAATCGAGATCGAACAGTTCAAGGTTGACATTATTGTGGACCACACAATATAAAACTCACTAAGCTGTCGTGTAACTAGAACAACCGTTCTGTCAAACTGTCATAAAAAAACTCATATCTATTCTAAATTTAAAAATATTGATTTTTAAGTAAGACATGTAAAAAAATAAGGTTAATAGCAATAAAAAAAATTGTAAGCGTCGCTTACAGTGGCAGCCGCGTGTATCTGTCCTGGTTATGGTGTAACGTTTGAAGTCGGTCGCTCGTTCACCCGTTCCTCGGCCGGGAATCACTTGTCAGTTACCCAAGACGAGTTTCAACAACATATCAACTTCAATAAAGAAGTGGTCGTGCCACCAGTACGTCTCAATCGATTCAATTAATCATTGATTCACTGAATCCTCGATTTTGATCAAGACAAACTGGATTATAAAGTTTCAGTACATTCAGTAGTAGTAAGTTTATAGAAAATTTTGGAAATAAATGGCATTGGTTTTTCTCTCGGGGTTTATCTGGATGGATAGCGATTAATTTCCTCAATCAGGCAGGTACAATAACTCTTGAGCCAAGAGAGCAACGGCAGAATCTCCACATTAAACATTTAATGAAAATTTTATTTTACTTAAACTTTGTTATCGATGTATATATTTTTTTAGAATTTTTGTTTGCGTGTCTGTCTATCTATCTTTATACGTATAACATTAAAACCACTATTCAATGTCAGATGTTTCAAGGCGCACTTAGAATTTATGTTATGGGTTAAAAACTAGGTAATTTTTCATTTGAAAAAGAGATAAATTCCTGCTGAATTGTCCAAAGCCGCACTCGCTGGGCGGTTTCTAGTTATCATTATTTTTAACTTTATGTATTATTGTTGAATGCAACTATACATATTACTTTAACGGCTGACAAATGCATTGTCAGTATTCTGTCAAATAAAGCGGATACGACCTTCACGCGTGGTTGCACTTAGCGCATTGTATTATGTTGCATACAATAGATAAACATGTTAATTAAATTCCCATTTACGTGTCTCTCATCACTAAGCCACGATGTATATAACATATGTGGTAATATACTAGTAAGTAATAACGTATGGAAGAAGCGCTCATTACATCTTTGTGAAATTAAATTCGTTCGAGCTTCCTGAATCGCGTGTGACATGACCATAGACAACTAGATACCACGAACAGCCAAGACCAGATAATAAACATTTGTTTATTTCATAAATATCAGCCCTTGCCTGGGTGTCGATTGCGTTGTCCTCGTTCGGCAGGCAGAATTAGTACCAACTGAACTATTGAGTCGTTATCCCATCTCACATCTTAAGGGTTTATATTATATGTTACGACAAATGAGACCCAATATAAGTATAATAATATAATTTTATACTTTATAAATGAAGGTAAGTAAGATGTATATTTATCCAAAATCGATCTTATCAAAATTTGGACAATACCATCAGTGTGCCCGAACTCCTATGCACACTCTTGGGAGAACCAGCAAGAATTTCGCAACGAGAACATTTTTCGACTACTCGACACTCTACATTATTACCCTACATCTATTGACAACAATTAATTTTGAATACTTTAATATATCTCTCACGACAAATCAAAGCTACCAACAAAGCAATACTATACGTGGCGTCAGAGCTGACAATTGTACAGAAATTACGTATCTTACACACCCGCCCACACTGACACGGAAAAAAAAACTTATCACACATTGCTTAAACAACATTCAGCTTTATTTCGTCACTAATAAGTCATAGATCACTATATGTACATTTATTAATTGGGTACGAATCGTTCGCATGTGTGCATGAAGTCATGAAATGAAGTCTGAATACATTAGGTGACTGATTGCGTCTTCGCGTGACGTTTGGATCACACATCACATCTACTAACTACATTGTATTGGGTATTTTTGATGGGACTACAATATATAAATTGTCTTCTTATTCGTGTTACAATTTCCCTGAGTACCTCAATTATATTGTTTTTATTTTTATTTTATTATATTGTGTTGTCTTTGAGGTTGAATAGAGTTATGTTAGTTTTTGTTTGTTTTATAAATATGTATTATTGATGGTTGTTTAGCGTCGGTTCTTGATATGTTCTATTTCATTGTTTCTGTATTTCATATTTACCTCGATTTATATATAAATATATAAACTTGTAATTTTTCAAACACTTGTTAATTCTTTTAAGCACTCGGGATGTCTATGAAACATTCTGATACAAAAATAGTAATTGATATTGCAGTCTGTTGCCTCACAGCAGCTCGTATTACTAGGCTTTTATATTCTTTTATATTCTATAGTCTTTTATATTCTATATTGAGGACAGAAGTTTTTACAACATTGTTTTATACCTTTCCTGATCTTGCAATGAATAATATTTGTTGGCACACAACAGCAATAAGCAGAAATATAAATAATAAACAAAAGTACACCAAAGGCAACCTTATCGCTAGGCAAGCCATTACTTTCAGGCAACCTTTTACAAACATAAAAAATAATTAAAGGTTACAAGTACCTAGGCACGTCCGCAACAAGCTAAAGGCATCACGGACGCGTTGCCGGCTAAAGTGGAACACGGGAAACCCGCGTAACTGATCTCTGACGCTGCCACCAAAAGACGTAAAAATATTTCACGGTTGATGCTAGAAGTAGAGTGGTAGCTAGCCAGGCGGTGAGGAATCCTAGTACCACACTGGGTGATTAATTACTTTGGACGTGTTAGGGTCACAAAAAAAATAAATGGTTTTGCTTTATCGTATTATATTTTAGTGCTTCGTATTCGTATCGTCTTAAATTACATTTTTGGTCCATAACACATGTTTTAATATTGATAGAATGATATTATTGTACCAAAATGATAAAATGTTATTCATTTTTGGAAATACTGAAAAATCCTTTCACCCGATTTAAAAATCGTTCGCTCGTTCTAAAAATAAGCAAAACAATTTTTTTTTTATGGTTAGTGCTCAGTTAGTTTTTAATCAACTTATTTCGGTATGAATTTAAGCATTTGTAGACACTTAAATTTCAGCATCCATAGCCATTTAGATATGTAATTTAAATGCTTATTTCTTTAGTAACTCACTCGTGTATTAAGTACAAAATTATACACGTTTCCCCATTGGTTAACCGCTAAATGTCATATGCGTGAAGTTCCGTCGTTCAGGCTCGGCGCCATGCTCGTGGTTCCGTGTTCAAATATTTCTGCGGCCTGATCCGACCCGCCCAATGAATGCTGTTCTTAAGAATAAAGTTAATTTTTTATAAGAGCATTTAAGATCATAACTCAAGGTATTATCTTAACAATATCTGAACAAGGTATCTATTTTAATTATACTATTGTATGACTTGATAGCTTTTTCAAGTTTATTGCATCGGTAACATGCCATCCCTAAAAATTTAGATCTACGATTGTAGGTACCTATGGAGATAATTTTTCTAAACCCAAAGATTTGATAAGGATGGAAGTTTTAAAATGATCTATAGAGACAAAGCTTCAGGAGATGAATATTTGTGCTCAATTCACGTCAGAATTTTGTA
The DNA here is from genome assembly GCA_018251895.1 of Agathymus mariae mariae. Taxonomy (NCBI): domain Eukaryota; kingdom Metazoa; phylum Arthropoda; class Insecta; order Lepidoptera; family Hesperiidae; genus Agathymus; species Agathymus mariae. The sequence goes on from DWPT01007864.1 coordinate 5,761, forward strand.
ATACGACCAATATAATATTCTAGATTATACTCAACATACAATGTTGAATTTTGTCGTGTCGTAGCATGACTTTTCATGTTAATGATGATCGTATAAAAGGATGTATCCATTACGCTAAATTAATTCAATGAACATAACACGCATTGGACGTGACACGCAGATGAAGTCATGGCTTTAATTTAACAAAATCACGCTTTTTCTATATCACACATATATTTACGTTATTAACAGACGGCTGACAAAGCGAGCTGAAATTGGGGCAAATAGAGGAATATGCTTGATTTAAATTGTCATAGAGTTATTTCATAGAATTTTACATTTCAACAGAGATGTTTAACGATAAGCGTACGCGTAGTTTAACTACAGTAATCCAATTTAATGAATGTAACAAGGTGGTTTTCTACTGTTCACAGTTTCAATAAATCCTGTACTGTATATACGCGTATCTGACACATTGTCTAATACTATATATATGATGAAGGCCTCACAGAAGCTATTGGGGCTAAATAACATATTTGAAAAGCATCTTTTATCTACTCTCTGGTTAGTAGGAAAGCAGGCATAAATCAATATTGATTTCAGATATGCCGTAAGCTCAATAGGAAATAGTATTTTTTATATTGAATGAAACATACCAACATCAAAAGTACTTTGTCACATCATTGCCGAGCGAGGTACTGCGAGTTGTGTGTGACGACCACACTTCGAATGGATGGACGAATGATGATTGATAAATTATAAATAAATGATGAATGATTCAGAAGCTAAGGTCACGATAATACGCGCGAGCAAATATTCTCATAAAATTGCATATGCTTTAACGGAACTGAGGTAAGCAGTGATCACAAAAGAAGAGCCACCTGCAGTGAATAGTTATACTTATGCATATAAGTAGATACCTAGTGATGCTATGGATGTCTCGGCCACCCGAGCCCTATGGAATATGGTAGTACAAAGCCTGATCATTATTGCTTTTTTGAAATGTTGCGAATCCAAACTATTATGGTTTCATTTTACACTTGAAGAGTCTTACTTTATCATACGTATAGGTTGTATAAATTTAGTGCATGCAACAGTGAGTAAATCAAGCTGCCTGTTGAGGTAACAGAAATTCTGTAAAATTGCCTTGAAAATTGGCAACATTTGGAGTCCAATTAAGCGCATTTAATCCAAGAAAGATATATAGTGTAATACATATTTAGAAACATTATTTATTGTAGATTTAGATCTGCTAATATTTTAATACTATAATAAAATATGTAGTCAAAAGCGATTTTTTATTAATATGCGTTTAAATACCTAATTTGTGAACTTCGACCAAACCTTTAGCACTCACCTAAGTTTACTTAAGTTTTGAATTTTGTTTTATTTTATGCAGAAGGTACCTTTCTAGTATATATTTTAAATAAGCTGCAGATACTTTCGGATGTTGATACCAGTATTCGTAAACCATTCCTATAAATGTTAAGAGGTTAGACGAAGACACACTGCACCTTTTAAAACTGAGTCAACTCATCACGGATCCTGAAGTTCAAGTTTAAAACAAAACAGTGCTGACTGTACAATAATAAGATATTTACTTTTGTACTGCAATCATTAGGTGGTAGGTACGTAATGTATTTATAAAAAATATTTACATTATTCGGTTCACTATCTTTAACTTCTGTATTTTTATTTGGTAATCAGGTAATTCAAATCGAGATAACAAGCATATTTGGAGTCAAATATATAGTTTTAGTCTGACTTGTAATGCTAATTGTTAAATGCCTAACTTAAAAAAAAAATACAGATACTACCTATTTCGTCTGTGCAAAATTCCAAGTCCATATCTGAAGAATCAAAAACATTATAGATTGTTGATCGGAAACAGGCCCATATTTTCCAGCGAGCAGGGGTGTGGTGAAAATGAGAAATATTGCTAAGACCTCTTCTGATATATGTAGGTAAGCTACATGTAGCTCTAATGAGCTTTAATGAATATGGGGAAGGGTTTAAAATTATACATGCAAGATTTGTTACTAATAACCAGCCTTTTAATAAACACCATGACATTGTAGTGTTATGAATAAAATACAAAGAAATTTAGAAGATAGATTGTAATAAAATATTCTGGGTGATTAAAATTAAATAAGTTACATTAGTATATAAGAGGTAACAGGCACTTGGTTATATCGGTCGTGTTATAGCTAGGCGCGTCACTTTTCTGGCGTGTAGCGCGATGAGGCTTCGAATACAAAGGCGTGCGTACGAGCGCACGAGATAGTTGGAATCTACGGTATTCATCACACGAACATCTCGATGACTGGAGCGTGCGTGAGGGCGCACGTGTAGTCTCCGCCTTTCAGCAACCGGAGATCTCGGAGTCGAGAGTGAAAAACTTCTAAAGACCGTCCTGACGAGACTTTCGGATAGTATTAACAGATTCAGAACCTTGGAGAGACTCCCCTTCTGGTCATACTGCTCGCCTTTTATATCGACGGCATTTCTATAACGTTCTTTCAGTGATCCAATTTTAATAAAACTTGTTATATATTGAAAAAATATATATATTGAAAATAAAAGACATTTTCCAAACACTTAACAACAATAGCATTACATTCATCACAATAAAATAATAAAAAAAATTACACAATAACTAAATAAATTATACAAGAAATTATAAAAGATGTTTAACAAGGCTATATTTTTAAAAGGTATAAAGCATGTGAGTACCTAAATATTACAACGTAACAAATAAAAAGAGTTAATAATTAAAAGGGGTCAACTACAAATCGGCGGAGAAAATAAAAAAGTATAATATAGTATAGTATATAGTATTGCTAAGTGACTTATTTTATCTGTTGCAGGTGTACAATGGCATTGATGGCTGTCGTTCCGTGCGAAGGTACACCGGTTTCGCACCTTTTTTAAATGCGTTACTTCATTTGTGGAAGGTGGAAGAGAATTATGTTACCTAATCCGTATTATCGGTAAATGATATTTTGCTTTTTTTTTAAATTTGTATTAGTAATCGATAATCACCACTAGTGGACACCGAAACAATTAAATAAAACATGCCTATCTGGGGATAAACGGTAATTACCGAGCTGTCGTACCCCAGCATACTCCAACGGCAGGGAGGACGCATCATTACCTATCAACATTACCATGGTGCACCATGAAAAGGAAGGAAGGAATTGCGGTATATGAGAATTAGTCCTAAGCCATCAGGATATGCTTTTAAGAATGAGTGTGAATAGCATATTCAGAGTCTCCTAATACATCCATAATTCTTTGTGTACTGACGTGGAAAAATATCACATCGTAAAGCGGTCTTCCTTCCTGTTTCTATTGTTCCAAATTTACAACCGGTCACGCATGTTTCTGAATTATAACTTGAGTGATGCGAGAAACCATTATACGTAGAACAAAAATTATATTATAACAAGGAAAATCTAGAGCAGTCAGTGAATTGTTAGGTCTTTCATCTGTCGTATGTGTTAGTGAAGTACTGCATAATAATAGTTGAATGTGGTTAAAAGCATGTAATATTTCATTTTGTAACTGGTACGTATGTCTGAATTTTTATAATTTGTGTTTTGTGTTAATAAGACCACAGTCTCATACGGAGTGAGTGTTGAATCCAGTTCGAGTCTAATTTACTGATGTAAGAAGTGAAACGCGTGTTTATAATTTATATTAAAGTGTCTCTCTCCCGGAGTCCCAGCCGTCATTTCGTCGAGGAACGGATTTATCCCACCGGAACTTTCATTGAATGGAATTGCTAAACTGAACGTCACATTTTTAATTAGTTTTTCATAGTTATGCGTCCAAATTTCTCAGTAAATCTATAGAACCGTTTTAATATAATGAACTTTTATGCATGCGGTAATTGAATTTTATATATGTAGATCATGTATTTAACTAAAAAGTGTAATTTATATCAGACAAGTAACTGAAATGATTTCTTAGGATCTAACTGGCGACGATAACGTTAGAGCATGCGTTATTATTTTGAAGTCTTTTACTTTTTACAGTTTTCTTTGGTATTCGCTTCGTAATTCAGAGAAGAAAATCTCTGGGCTTTATCGCAAATCAATTGATAGTTTAAAGCCAGCCACATATATCTTTGGTAGTAAAGGGGGTTTGTCCTGGCATACGCAACCTTGTTACCCTGCAAGATATATTAAGATGAGTAAGTGTTTTTCTTAAACCCAATATTCATAACATTTTGTTTCGTCCCATCGCTGCACAAACTCATACGATTGTACCATTCGAAAGTGGGCGACATTGTCCTTAAAAGAATTTCCGTGCAACCCCAAATCAATCCAAAAGTAATGCAAGATAAAAAGAATTAATATTGTGAATAACAAGATTTACAGGCATTGCATTTTTTTCTTATTAAGTTATAAACTTAAGCATTCTTTTCCATAACAAAATCAGGTCTGGTCTGTAATAACTGTTATACTTAATACCTAAAAACAATTCACTAGTTATACTGAATAAAGAAACGCGTGTTACATACTTACTCCGTAATAAAAACTTGTTTGATTAATTCATTCCATAGCCAGAATCGCAGTCAATGCCGTTTTCCAATGACATTAATATTAACAGAAAAAAGTTGAACCATCCATTTAATATATACTCTATAAAAAATACTTTACATTGAGCGAAAACTAATAATGGAAAATCCGAAAAGGATTATATCCAAGTCAGTTACCAAACAGGCTTGGGTAATAAGATTAGTAAAAAAGTATAAAATTTAATTATTAAAATACTGTTTATGACGATAAGTTTGAATT
>DWPT01007865.1:0-10541 GCA_018251895.1 Agathymus mariae mariae
ATTCTAAAAGAAGAAACCGTGTGTTTTGTTTTACGTGTCATAAAAATATAAAAAAATATTAAATGTGTTTCAGACAATAATGTTTTTTACTGCAGTTATTCATCACTTTACAGATTATTAAAGGATAAGGGATAAATGAGCTAAAGAAGAAATAAGGAAGATGCGCTTAAATTTTGCATTCGTCGAACTATTGTTAATGACCAGATCGTTACTACATGAAAGTAACAATTAAAACTGTATCTAAGTAGACAGCTTATCACGTATTATCACAAATTTCAACTGCGACTTCTCGGAATATATCCGCGTAAATTCTTTAAAGCGCAATTATAACAATTTCGCACGAGGCTAAGTAGGTGTCGGGTAATGCTACGGTATGACGAGGGAATTGGCGTTAAACACACTGGGGGTGGTCATGGAACACCACCGCCGACACTTCTCGCTGGCTCCGACTTGGATTCGAACCTCAACCTGTGGTTAGGCAGCACGCGACTTCCGCGCCCGGTATATAATCACTCGCCGAAAAGCACAATTTTTTTATTTTTTGTTGTTACGAGGACAAATACATTTTAGGTGTTAACTTACATCACACAAATTAGTTATTTTGTTGTAAGTACTACCTGTTATTATATAATTTTACCAAAATCATTTATATATTATCTCGACCTTATGATATCCAATCGCTTCTTAACAATTGGATAGACACGGCTTTCGTCCTTAATTTACGAAAATGACAGAAAATGTAGATTGCGTTTACACTGCCAAAAATAGACCTATACGAAGGTATACCTCATAACGTACTTGTTATAAATTTAAATCTTGATTTAAGGCGTTTCAGAACTAAAAACCCAAAATAAAGATGTTTTAGTTTGTGTGGAAAATTTAATATGCGGTAAATATCCTACAGAATGCGATTTCGAAACCGAGTACCATTTGAAAAGTTCCCCCCTCCAAAACAAAAAAAATTACACTAAAGTTGTTGAAGAAAAATGAATATACAGAGGGGTCCAGGGTTTCAATAATGAATTTGAACTTTGCGCTTGTCACATTTTTTTAATATCGCTTGCACAAAATAATGTTAACTTCAGTATCATAATTTACTTAGGTTTCACAGTATACTCGTATATCCGTGATTATGATTCGGGAAACATAAGTAGATAAACCGACATATAGACAGACGAATAATCGAATGTATAAAATGCTTACGAAATTCCAACAATTAACATCAAATTGTGTACCACAATTGACTTGTGTTCTGATTGCGCTGTTTTGGTATGAGACCAACCTGCACACTAATTTATTTTTAAAAAGAGTCGTCAGCTTGTCAGTGGCATACAACAACACACAACACCTACCAACTTGTATACCGTACAGTTAAACTTCGCTTATTTTATTATTCTGCTTTTATTCCTCGAACTACTTGTTTTGATGACAACTACAAAAATAGTGGCTGCACTAAAATTTGCGTCATGTCTTGTCGACGTCCAACAAATGAGATGTCTAAGTAATCTGTATATGTAATGGTTGGTTCCGCGCTTCGGAAGGGACACTTTCCTATTATTAATGAAAGTAAATCAATTGTTATTGTTTTATTTATATCTGTTAGCAAATGCATCAATGTTAAAATTATTCAATATTTTTTTGATGAATATTAAGTGAATATATAATCAAATCGTGTACACACTGATATCCCAGTAGGTACTCGGAGTGTAACAGGCGGCATTTGACTGTAAGCGGTCATTGCATCTCTATGGACAAAGACATAATCGATGCAACGTCGATCCTGCGAGCGAACCATTTCCACACATTTTTTAAGTCCCGTTCTAAACAAATGTCCCTAGTCTTTCGGTTGCAATGTCAGAGAGCGTAGTGTGTCTTTTTCATTGCTGCGTCAATGTTGCTATAATATATGGGTCTTCGAGCCTCATCTCTCTTAGGATAGATCCTAGCAGCTTTTCTGGGTGTTGAATGCACCCCGGTAATCTTTAAATTTTTTTCGGGGTAACGGCATTCGCCTCTGTCGAATAAAGTTGGTAAGTCAGTCGTCCTGTTAATGGTCCGGAGATGGCTGACCTAATATCACCCCAGGGAGCGGACATCCGACGAGAGGGCGCGCGTGTAGCGTTGCGATCCGAAACCAGCTAATAAACGAATTTACTGCCTTCTTCTTATCCGGCAAGACGTTCTTAACGTTCCTGGTATTAGTGTTATGTTTATGGAAGGTAACCATTTACTATCAGATAAACCTTCTGCTTCATTGTCGGCCAGTATTACAATACAGACCGCTAAAATACTGACTGACCAATTATCTAGTCACTACACACCCAAATTGATGCCAGGAGGTATCAATATGAGTCAAAAAATGGCTGCACGGGAACATAATCCAGTTAAATTTGGAGGAACATTTTGTAGAATAGTTTTAGGCGAAATTTTACACAATTTTTTTCTAAAAAAGTAGCTAGGCTCTGAAATCCGACGGAAAATACATAAAAAATGATTTTTCCGAACAATGGCTTGTTAGCTCGTCGGAGCGGTATCACGTCACTCGCCATTCCCACTCACAACATGGTATTTGACTGTTTGCCCAAATTGTCCGCATGAATTAAGGCGAATACATAACATATTAATTGCTAATTTAAAAATGTTTTTTTTACACGAGACATGGTCAGTAGTAGGGGATATTTAACTGCCATTAAAAGAGATGATAACTACCTTCAAATTCTGCCGAAATTCATAAATCAATGTGGTAAGTAGTTTTGTTTGCTTACGTTAAATACTTATAAGGTTTTATATATTATTTATATATCTTATTAAATATATTGAAATTGAAATTAAAAGGTTTTTTTCCGTTTAAAATTACATCCTTTTTTTAGCCAATATTCAAAAGTTTCTACACGTTTCGTGTAATACTACATCAGTTCCGTTGTAACTATGTAAAGCTAACAAAACCTCTCAAGTAAATTTAAATATTTAATACATTATTAAGCGTAGTTTCCATGTTAATGTTTAATTTTACAGCTAAACCATTAGTTTTACGAAAATCTAACAACATAGGTATATGTAATAACAATGTAAGTCATACGCAACTTTCGTTGTATAATTATTCTTAATTTTTAACTGCATGGTACCTACAAATAACAGAAGTAATCACGTACTTATTTCTTAATGAAAATAGTTCATAAAGATTACAAAATGATTTAATTTTAAACGGTTCGTATCAAAGTACTCCCCTTAACTCATCTGTTTATATTTTAACGGAGCAGTGTTTGATGAGAGGGCGCTGTTTATCGTGAGACGAGCCAGGGATTTACAACTTTTGGTATAAATTTTACGTAGTAGATTACACAACAAGTAAGAAAAAACATAATTACCTTTGAGAGATATTAGGTTCACTGCGAGAAAAGAAATAGTACCAAAGTCTTACTACTTAATACTTTATATTTCTTGCCCTTTTGTATGGCTGTTTTAGGTAACTACATTGCAACTTTTTTTTTTACATAGAATAAGTTAATACTTGACAACAATCCCACCCGATGGAAAGTGGTGATTAAGTCATAAGATGTTGAACGCATTAACTTATAAGACTATTCCTCTTAAAGACTCCTACGTTGAAAGAAGGCGAAACACCGACGCGGGCAAATTATTCCAGTCCTTTGCAGTGCGCACAATGAATGGCGATTCATTGAGTCATATTAAATATCATTCATTGTCGTATGTTCTCCCTTAATACTTTTAACCGTGCCGATATTACCCTACTTTTTATGATATAAATATGTATGAGAAGTCGATAGTTGGTGTTGACTGATTCGATGATAATGAAAGTGATAATAATTGAGAAAATCGAACGTAAACTCGTGAAAAATGTGCCCGATATGTCTACCATAAGACTATTCTGGTCATAACACTGTTGAAATGGTTACCTAACATACTGAAATCTATAAAAATAATGGATAAAATACTCAGTACAAAAAAGGAAAATACATTTGAAAAATTTCTTTTCCAATTGCAACTTCGTAAACGATGACCTTTATTTTATTTATTATTTTATTTATTAAGTAATATAAAGGATTGTATCTACTGTAATATAAAAAGAAAACAAAAAATAATAAAATATCAATTCAGCGTTTTTATTTATAGTAACAGTTAACTGATCATTAAGGAGTTATGCATTACTTAGGCCTTATCGATTTGACGATTAATTACCTGGTCAATTCAAGACAATAATAATAATACTACTCTAATTTCAGTATCGCCAACGTCTTGCCAAAGGTTGTGCTCGCCCGCTCGGCCACATAATTTTCCCCGTTATTGTGATACTAATTGGCTCCCAAATGTAACGTCATTCATAACGATCCCGTCGTTATATAACTGCAATCGTGCACTCAACACGACATGCTGCAAATTAATAAGCTCATCGTTATTATTGTATTTACCGGTCTAATATTATTTATTATTAAGACTAGTGAAGCGTGCTTTATGATAGTGAAATAAATGAACCCAACACGGGGTTCGATTTCAGTTTACAGTAATGGACGTAGTTAAAATATGAGCATTTGGATGGGTGACATCTGGTGGCAAACATTCTGAGTTGCTTCACACTCTGCACTCACTGCGATCTATTCGAAGATATTGGTCTTTGAGAAGTTAATTAGTCGACTAAGCTCCACACGTCCTTAGCTGAGAGACTAATCCTAACATAGCCGCAGAAACTCAATTAGTCGAGAGCAGTCTAAAATTACTTTGCTTGCTAAAGAGGTTATAGTCCACAGTCTGTTCTTCAAATAATATGGAAATAATTTCTAAACATAGCTGATTGTCTAGTCGTAAAAATAGCAGTATTACGTTTCCGAGGACCTACTTTCTATTCCAGCATGGACCATCAATATTTGTAGACACATTCTCTTTCTTTGTTTTTTGAAACACATCTTCACGAGAGGAGACCTGACAGCCGAGCAGGGAAGCTTATTCATTATAGACTGGTAAATAAACGGCTCATACTCGACATATAAAGTAATAGTTTACATTACTGTCGTGACGCGTGCGCTGGCTGCCATTGGGCCGACGCCGCGATGGAACAGATGCACTATTAGCTCACCCCATCGCGTGATGACCACGGTGTGCACGTGCCATCGCTCCGGGAGTATAATTAGACATATTGATTTCTGAGTAAATTCCACAGTCATGTATTGTAGCTATGTGATTCATTATCTATTGCTATTTTGTTGTTACAACAAAGAGCGTGTTTCGCATTGGGCTCGTTATGAATTATTCAACTTATCAATAGAATGTCCACTATATCCACGTACAAGAACAAATTCCAAACATTAACATTCTTCAGCCCAAGAGATACTTAATTAATTGGTATCATTTTATGGAGAAGAATATTAGCTTTCAGATGACAGTTGCGAATGTTTCAATAATATTACGGCCAAATTATTCACCTTTTTATATCACATATCTTTTGTTTTATTTATACATTACCTTGGCTATTAAATTGTATATTACGATGCGGTTAACATATGTTATATGTGTGTTAAGTCTTCGGACGTGACGCTAGTAAGTACCATTTTCAATCTGCTGTCAACAAAAATTTTATTCAGACACTATTGGTATTATATAGATGTAATTTGGAAGATAATCGTGTCGTTTAAAACAGAATACAATAAAGTAATATTATAAAAAAGGAAAGTCATTCTACACATGTAACTGAGGGATGTAATATTCCAGTACAAATATACGAAGGTGGACGGTGTAAACACCAGTAACGTTTTATCAATTCTCAATTGTATCTCAGTACTTACACCATTTTACACATCACCATATTAATAATTACTATTTAATAATGCCGCCCTAAACGAACATCAAACAACAACGATGCTTTCATCAACTCGATATTAACCGCGGTTAGGGCGTGTACACATTAGTCGTGCCTCATTGGCTTCACGTGTATGCCTGTATGGTTGACGGGGTACCTTCCCTTTCAATACGAAATAAATTATCGACCTGCATGTAATCGTGATGAGTGGAGAATTTGCTCTGAAGTTGAGTAAGGCTGAGGTTACATATCGATACTCGTAAAGAGTAGAGATCACATGATTTTTAAAGGAATACCTTACGAGCAGTCGTGTCGTCGTGTTGTGCCATCCATGAATGGCCGCTAAACGCTTCATTAACTCGTTACCAGCCAAGATAAGAGTGGATTACCTGCTTATTACTGTCTCTTCGATGTTGTAACCGAAACACGTAAAAACCAGGGATTGTTTACCAGGTTCACTTTCGGTTGCGAACATGAAATTATTTCGTATATTTGATAATTTCGACTACGCTTACGGAGCTCCAAACATCCCAGATAACAACTATTTGACGGTTGTAGATAAGTAAATGGTACTAATTTCGTAAAAGCTTATTCACTCTTTCCTCGAAGACCATATAGAGCTTTTGCTGGATTTTCAACACTTAATTCAATGACTGTCTTGTAAATATAGCGGGACAGCAGCGTATAGCGGAACATACTATAAACAATCATTTGAATATTCGTTCATCATTGTAAGTCGCTTGGACACAGTAAATTTGTTGCTCAAGCTATAGTATCAAAGTTATGACAGAACAGATGCTTCAGAAAATTTAAATTTACAATTTTACACTTGTAGTTTAAAAAGACGACAGTGGTAGAATGGTAAGGTTTCTTTATATTCTGAATAGTTTTTCTATTTTTGTATACGTCATAACAAGTCTTCTCGGTTGTTTTGTCACACGGCATACTCGAGCAAACTTTATTTCTTCGATTTTCTTATTTTCGTTCACAAATCAGAATAACTTTATTTTGTTGAACTCTTTGGGTCAATTTAGTAATTTATATGTAGAATAGTAAAAAAAACAGATGAGTTGATTAAAAAAGAGATGGCAACGAAGATGTAACTGTCGTGGTGTTCGAAACAAAATAAACATTATTTCTTGGTTTCCTTTTGGATTTTTAAGTTTCCGCGGTAAAGCCTTAACATATTTACGTAACTTATTTGTTATATTACTATATTTGTACACCAAAGTTGAAGTTTTTACGTCGAGTAAACTCCAAATAAATTAGGAACTATGAGTGACCCCATTTTTTACTGCTTATATGGAACACTGCTTAAGGAGATTGGCAGATTTTGTTTGGCAACATATTGAAATATGAGTGATTTCGATTTAAATATAGAATTAGTTACCTGTGCCACCTATTGAATCATAGTAAATTAGAGTCACGATCAGATAAATATATTAAATAAATATGAAGATGTCGGCCAAGTCGTTCTGAATTCATATGATCATTTACAAATATATCGCCAAAAAGATATGGAATGAAAAATGAATAATAAAATTTTAGGTGCGTAAGCGAAACAATCTAGCTTAGATGGAATTAGTTCAAGGTAATCTGATGATCTTCAAACATTCAGATCCCAGGTGCGATCAGCGAGTGCTCAGAGCGGAACGGACACCTGCGCACGCGTCGAAATTACAGATAAGATACCCTTACGACGATTTTTACTGGGCAATCGGCGTTACATGAGCGAATTGTTACACATAGAAGCCTTTAACTACTTCACTCTGCTGGTCCTGTCCAATATGGCTAATCCGAGGTTTATATTCCTTTAATAACTAATGTACAGGACCATATTTCTACAAGAAATATTTTTTTATGATTTTCACTCCTGTAGCACGTGTTGATTGCGCTAACAGGGGCCTAGACCATTGCAACTACTGTTTTGTAGAGAAATTCGTCTGTTGTTCTATGACGTTTGCTAAATGTTAAGATGTTAGATCGACCCAGTAGAAGATTTAATATTAGTTAGCGATAACGTGATTCAAAAACATTACCACGGACGGCGATAGGAAGCAAATAATATGTACATACCCTCTCAGTTTTATGTGAGAACAATTACTGCCGTGCGTGTTGTGTCAATCGATACTGATCGATTTAAGAATAAGAATCTCGTTGTATACATAAAAACAAACATGTTAATTGACGACTTGAAAAATATGTAAAAAAATAGTCTAGGAGGTTATATTAATAAAAAACTGAGTGTATTGAAATTTTCGTTTAAGTATGGACGTAGCCTTATTTCATTTTATATAATAGTACGAGCATACAATACAAGAAGTGTTAATTTATCTAGTAGTTTCGGGTGGTAAGTCCGAGGGACGGCATCAGCAAATCCTAATCTGGGGATCTACGTGTATCTAGATCCCAGGTGCGACGATGCTTCGAGCGGAACCAACACCTGCGCACGCGTCGTCGCAGGGTTGGACGCTTGTCGACGGGACTAGAACGATAAAAAAGCTTTCTTAAATTTTTTTTTAATAGTTTCACAGTACAAGAAGAATTATAGAACAGTTTTAGGTGTGACCTCTATTAATGTAATTTTGTCGAAACATCGGCATATTACATAAATACGTTAAACACTCGTATCTTAATAAATGTGTTTATAATGTCAGTTGGTACAATTATCGCTGTTTTACTTGGGGCACTACTAGTTGTGAGTCCCTGGATTTTTTTTTTGAAATAAATAGAGAGGAATTATATTTAAGTAATAAGCTGTAATAAAAAAGATTATACGATTTATAAATATCTAATTATTGATTGTATTAAACAAATAATAATAACTGAGTGCAAAATCTTGCAGTTTTAGTGGCATTATAATAGTACTTAGTAAGGAATTTATATATATATATATATATATATATTTTAAATATTTTCATATGTATAAGATATCCATGTTGTACCATTACAATGTCATTATGATTGCAAGCTCAATTTTGTTTTCAGTATTTTTTCCACTTTATTTTGACATAAAAATAATAATACAAATATTTATAACCAAAATTGATAGTCATATTTTATCGACACAAGACATGACTGCGGTGTCATCCCTACGATCTCGATCGCGAGGGAAGATACGAGGTACTTGCGCGTACGACAGCGCGTGCCACCTTTTTTCTTCAATTATACATACGTCACTTTTCAACGGACCATATCCCAGCCGTGCAAACACAACTCAACCTTATATCTCGGACTTAAAGTCTCAAATGGATTTCCGACCGACCACTAAAAATAGGGTGCTTTTTATTTATATGCGAATAAAATAATTTCGGAATACACAGTAATGCTTTGTTAATTTGAATACAAGGGTTTTTTTTTTCTTTTCAATAGGGCGAGGGTTATTTTCACTTGCGCACGCGCCGCTGGGGGGTAATTATTTAGAACTAATTTGAACTTGGTGGAACATTCCGTTGGATATTGAACTCGTAATGAATTTAACTGTAATTTTAGATTTAGTTCCTGTATTATTATTTATGCGCGTGCGTCTTCGTATTTATTGTATAAGGTGTATGTATGTGTATTCATGTAATTATTGAATAATGTAAGTTTTTGTGGATATTTATTAAAATAATTAAATATGTACAGGCAGAAAAGTAATAAACACAATCCTGAAACAAGAAATAGGCATAATTTGATTACGTCTTCATATCGCCTACAAAAGGTTTAGCGATCTTTTATGGGGGCTTGGAATTCGTTTTTAAAATAAGGTTTCCTAAGTTGATACGTGAGTCGCCTATTTGGAACCTTTAAGCGACTCGTCAAAATATAACTCAAAGGTAAAGGTAAATTACCTATAGTGTAGATGAATATACTAATGTCAAGGACGCCTGGTAATAATAGTGTCGGAGCCAGTTCCGCGCAGGTTTAAATTTTCTTTGTAATTGCCATGTGTTGCCTTAAAAGATGTGCTGAGGAGTATCTTTCGAGTAGCAGAAGCAAAAAATTATTTTCATTTACAGTGCATTACAGTGCATTTACAGAATACCTTTATGATTAAATGATTTTGAGTTTGAATCGGATGAACATTGAAAATGGTTTTTGTGGGTGAAAATTGATATCAATAAATTAAAAAAATCGTTTGTATGAGTAAGCGTCGCATATATTCAATCATGCTTACTAAATACGCATTTTCTATAGACAACTGTATTATGTATGTGTGTGTAGTGTGTATATTATATTTCAATTAAGGTTGTTCATTACGCCTACTGCAATTTTTCATCATCACCAGGGTTGACAAGCAAAAAATGCCTCAAGGCATTAAGACAAGGCTTTAAGGTTAAACAAACAAACAAAGAAACTGTCAATATACACGTATTCTTTAAGAAATGTTTTGTCGATTCTTCTCCCCAAACGGGGCGAAATAGACTTCCTCACCATTTCCTGAAACGGTAACATAAATTTCCAAACAGTACTTGTAATAATCACCTTTAATATTTTTTTAATGTAAATAGCAAAACTCGCTGTCGCAAAAAGCATGTGCCATCTATTAATCAGTAAACCAATTGATCGGTCAGTTGGTAAGGTGTGTGCAATTGTGTGTCAAGATAAGAAGGAAAACTAAAATAACTCTATAGACCAGTTTTTTCCTGGCAAGCGTCGCATATATATATATATATATATATATATATATATATATGGGAAATGTATATAAAGGACCATGATCAAGGCGTACGCAGTCGGTTTAACC
>DWPT01007866.1:0-10541 GCA_018251895.1 Agathymus mariae mariae
GCCTCATTGACACATATTTCCTTTCCGTAGTCTTAGTTATACACAGAAAAATACATTTAGGTAATGTATTCCCACTTACTCGTTACCTAATTTTCATTTTTAAGTAAACACACATAACTATAATTTTAATATATACTTACAATACAGAGTCTAAGTAACTCACTAAGTTCTTAAGACCTTTTAAAGATACCTACCTAATGTGTCAGTGGTGTATTGAAGACTTGTCATATTTTAACGCCCTTTTCTTTTGACAACACTTGTCGTTTTTATTACTAGTATTGCATTACGCGACAGGGTTCGACCTTCATTGTGTCAAATTGTAGAAAAATAGTGACTGTTTTTGTGAATTAAAGAACAATTATTATTTTTTATGATAATAAATAACATTAAAAGCAGTTATTACGTAAATATTATTCAACGTTTTTCGATCGAATCGTAACTAATTCTGTTCGCGTATTTAATAGATTTATTCTTTACTCTCGTATGACAACACCGTAGAAAGGTTTGACTGAAGTGTAAGAGACGCGTGGTTGACGCGCACCTGGCGCGCGAGAGGCGCACATTTCAAAGATTAGGAGAATACGGTTTACAAGCTGAACTTCAACTTGATTGCAACGTCACTGCAACTTAATCAATGCGTCATAAAATTACGTGAATTGGGCTTCTGGCTTCTGTCGCCTCCTACGACACCCTGTTCTGCAAGCACGGGATTGGGGGAAGTATTCCAGGCCGGCCCAATACGGCCAAGACATACATACAGTCCATACAATGTAACCATTATTTCAATGTATCAGACGAACGAAATTTTTTAATTAGTCGCTCGGTTGAAATAATAACCATAGCAGCAGCAATAGTATCACAGTGAAGCAACAAGCAACCAAACTTCATACCATTGTGCGAGGGGGCGTCGTCGGCGCGGCGCGGCAGCGCGGGCGGTCGCTCGCCGTCCGAGCTGGTGCCGGTGACGCTGCCGCGCGGCAGCAGCGGCGGCACACGTTCCTAGTGACGACACAGGCACATGTTTTTATTGAGTTATAAAATCACCACAATGCCCGAGTGTGTCATCGCATCCAGGATCAGATCGTGACAATAAATAAATAAAAACTCACCTGCTCCTGTCGTCGGCAGCCGAGGTGTTCAGCGCTTCTGGAGTAAAACAGCTCAGCGTCCACTATAGCACCTCGTGGCGACAACGCTGGCGTCCGACGTCCGACCATCGTAGAGGTATTGCTGTGAATAATAACAAATAAGCTACGGATTGTAATGCGCTCACAACCATCCTTTTATTTTCAGGTACGGTTGTCGTAGTACGGGGTACGTGCGATGTGTTAATAATGTTAATAAACTGTAAAGGCTCTACCTCCAAGTACAACAATAAATTATATGCCTAATATGACGTCCGACACCAGAATGACAAATACCAAAGTGGATTCCATTCCATTCCATTGTCCCTAGTTGGTTAGTTCTGCGGCAGTAGCAACCGAGTACATCAGCAAGGCGAGATGATAGAGCAATGTTAAATGTTGTGAATGATTTTGTTAATCTGTATAACATTAGATGAGAGATGTACCAAGTGTATTAGTACTGTTAACGAGTACAATGTTACCGATCGTGCCTTGGGGAATGGTTGTCCCGCGGCGAGGGGGGCTCGTCGCGCGTCGAGATGTTGCTTCTGGAACACAAACAACACACTTGTCACCACCACCGCGGACAGCGAATGGGCTGGCTGCGCTGCGGGTGACATGAACGTATACAAAATTACATCACAAACATCCATGACCCGAGAAAAAACATTTATCTATCACACGAATGTCCGCCCCGGTCGGGAATCGCACCCGGGACCGCTAGTTCGGGAGGCTGGGTCACTACCAATTGGACTATGGAGTTGCCACACATAACACGATCGTGTGATTCGAGTGTGAAATTTCAATAATGATAGTTTCCTTTTTTTTATGCCAACACATGAGACACTTTGTGGTTGTTTTAGCCCCACGTCCACGTTACACGTTTAAACCGGACAACTGCGAGGGGAGTCACCTGGAGGAGCATATTGAGGAGGTCTTGCTCTTGTCGAACAAGGCCAGTCCCTTGTCCAGCAGGCTCAGCTGCCCCACGGAGCCCCCGCGCTCCGACCGAGGGCTCGTTAGCGAACCCTTCTCCTCCCGGGATCCTGATGAGTAATAATTTATTTTAGTTCTCCTAAAGTTATTCAAGGATTTATGGAAATATATACGTAGAAACGGAGTGTGAAACTGTTGGAAAATTTAAATGGGAGAAACAAGAAGTTTTTTTTTATCGTTTTATAGCTTCACTACGGACGGATTAATATATATTCGAAATTTTACCTCATTTCCTATTTATTTACAAGTGAACATACAATTTATCAACCACACACGACGATGGCTCCAAATATCGCACTAAGTACGTTCAGATTTGGTCTCGTTAGCTACATACATACGCAACAATTTAGTACACGTCTGAAGCTGGAATAAAATGCCTAAAAACATAAATTTTTAAAAATAAATATTGATAAAATGAATTCTAATTAATACAAGTGCCTGAAGCTATAGACTCAACAGCTCTTCTGTGTTTCGTTTGTAATAATTAAAATAAATATTATAATAACAATACAATGACATGTGTGATTATCATTGTCAGTTAATTACTAGCCGTTGTCGGCGGTTGAGGCCGCGCGGTACTACTTTTAACTGTCCATTTTTTGACAATTGATTGTAATTTCAACGAACGCGTCGAAACCGACGTGTCTACGACGTGGGTGCGTGTGACGGATACATATGTATCTGCTCTTCTCTGGAGAGCTTATATTGTTACGATCTCTAACAATCTGTGGTTTAGAGACATTTCATTACGGCGTAACGTTTCTGAGACATGGGAAATAAATATTATAAGACGATAGATACTTAGCAACATTTGACACTAATAAATGTACGCTGTTACATGTCATTCATTTGATATTTTAACTTTACTCTTCAACCGCCTACAGTCAACGCGAGCGCGACTGAACCGGCGGCACGGTGCTGCGTCGCTGTGTGGCGGCACAGTCGCACTTACCTCGATCGTCGTGGTGGATGTTCAGCGAGGAGACTGACGTGCCGTCCCACGCGCCGCCCGCCGTCGGCGACAGTTGAGCTACGCCTGACGATGGACGAAACGTTATTATTATTATATACTCCCATAATTTAATATTCTTTCAAGCTTCCCAATTGTTTTCGGATGTACTAACCC
This sequence comes from Agathymus mariae mariae, assembly GCA_018251895.1. NCBI lineage: Eukaryota > Metazoa > Arthropoda > Insecta > Lepidoptera > Hesperiidae > Agathymus > Agathymus mariae. Next base: position 3,247 of record DWPT01007866.1, read on the forward strand.
CCTCGGGGAATCGAACCCGAGAGCAATTACTCGACAAGTAGGGCCAGTGAAAATGGGTTACATTATTTAGAATGACATCCGTAGCCCGGTAGGCAGGGAACCTTACCGCCAGTACCAGCTGTCTCCAAGAGATGGCACCGATCGAAGTCAGTGTCAATGTCTAGTCTGTTATTCAGCAGGGTTGAGGTGAGCTGTATAATTTATGGATCGTCTCGCACAGCAATCTTCATTACTAAACATAATGCAGAGCCCCGCGAGAATAGACTGTTACACAGGGACGTTACACTCACTGAGGTTGTCGTCGGTACTGGAGACGCTGGAGGCGGAGTGGTGGTGGTCGTGCGACCGGCGCGACACCTTCACGCACTTGAGCGACAACTCCGGGTACTTGCGCGGCTGTAAACACACGCACACTCCGTATGACTTCGTCCGTTTCAAAATATACAAAAGTATATTACAAAAAAAAAAAACAAAAAAAGACACTATCAAACGAGCAACATTAATTTGTTCTATTAATTAATATCGTTCAGACTGCCGCGTCGCAAGCGCGCTCTCGTCGCGTCCGGTCCTGTAGAATGGACGTCGTCGCCTTCGGTACGTCACGATTTAGCTTTTATTTATATATTGAGTAATAAATATTCATTAGAAAAAATAAACGCGAAAATTGATTGATTTCTCGATAGGATACTTGGTAAATGTGATATGTTACAGTGGTTACCGAGCTACTTGTATCCTACGCGATATCTTAACAGTCTTTCTAATATGTAAGCACTTCAAAAGAGCATTTGACACCGACAAACAATATCGATACTCCTGCAGCGGAAACGCGTCTCAGTTGACATCGTACATTTGTGATTGTGATGCAATTACGTCACACTCGTATACATTGTCTACGATGTGTATGTGTATGTGCAGTGTCGAAACATACATTTGGCGAAAGGAAGTGTAAGCGGAAAGAAGCGTACCGCCCAATTATCTATAATTGGTCTCCATTTAAACTTACTATCCCGCCGGACGTGATTCTCGTCCGGCCCTAGTAACTGTACTGCCCGCGTCTATTGAAACAACCATAAATCAGGTGCACCGTACGACGCACGGGCCAGCCGACGGCGGAGTACTCACGAATTTGGGCATCTGCTTGACCGGCGGGCGGGGCTCGATCTCGAGACTCTTGTTGTACAAGTAGTTGGTGACCTCGTTGTCGTCCATGCCGGGGAACGGCTCCAGGGACTCCAGGAACGCCTGTCGACGAGCACGCCGTTGATCACTGATGACGTATGACTATCCCACTATTGGGCTATTGGGTAAACTTTGTGTTAGTATATCTTCACGCTACAATCGCACACGTTTTCATAATTTTTTTATATAACACTAGCGGCCCGGTACCTACTTCGCTACGAATAAAGTGAAATATTAAAAAAAAAAAATTGAAACATCAAATTAATTTATTCAAATGAAAAAAAAAGTTATTAATTGCTAGCTATTTTAAAAATTATTCCAAAACATTTGGATAAACAATATTTATTGTTTTTCCATTTTGAGCATGAATAAACAAACGGCTGGGGGTGGGGTACCGACTCTGGAACAGGCAACGTACAGTTGGCCATGTGAAAAACATGATTACTCCAAATTGACACCACAAACGTTAAGTGTTTGCCCTTGGGCCTTGTTGATGGACATCGCAAATGATAAACGCGCAGGATATTGTAATCGTTTGAATTCAAAAGGCATATTAGTTGTAATCATAGCGACGCGCGGTATCAAACAAATATCTCCTTTTGATTTAGCTGTTAAGATCGTAGCTTCAATCAAATTTGGCAATAACTTTTTCACTGCCAATCTGGTGCCATACACAGTTTTGATGGATTAATATTTCGCAATAATATAATCAAAGAACCAACTTTCAGATTCAAGCAATGCGGTAGCATACCAGCCGGTTCCGATGAATTTAAAAATTCAATTGGATAATTCATTGCCTCATCTTGATTCATAACACTGTCAATCTATTTATATAAAAATCAATGCCACTTTTCGTCGTAATTTTATAACTTACTGTCAACACTGAAAAAAGGTTCAATTTGACAGCAAAATCCCCATTTACAAAATGTACCGCCGTTTATTGAATTCATTTGTTACAAATAATGTGATAAATAAAGAACCGCTCTACCGGTTTTGTGCAAACTTCACATAAACTATCTACTAAATAGTCCGAACAAAGCCTAAACATTTGGTTTGGATAGGTGAGCCCGTTCTTGAACTATAAAATTACAACGAAAAGTGGCATGCATATATATACCAGATAACGATTAGGCTCTTACTTAGTCTGTGTACGTTACCACCCTCCACTACATCTCCGTTCATCGTCATTCAGGAGATATAGTAATTTAAGTTGTGAGTAAAAATATAATCCTCCAACCTCGGTGTCTCTCACTACGACAGGTATCCACGCGCTAGTCGACTACGCCAAACAAGTTCGACGTGGCGGACATTGCGAGCCATCGAAAACATCATGGAGAACTATCACATATACAAGTTTCTTCACGTTGTTTTCCTTAACCAAAACGAGGGATAATTAATTTCATCGCACATATAATTATAAAACAAAATGAGACCTGTCTGCATGGTCTCGTACCCAAGGAGGAGGCTGTCACTTAAAACCGCTAACGTGTCCCTCCTGTGCCACTCCCATATTCTCCACAAACAAGATCTTATTCTTTATATAAACAGTTTGTCCCGTGAATGGCGTCGTATCTCACCCTGGTCCTAGGCTCCACGGTGAGACAGTACGGCTGGTTCTGGTACTGCTGGATCTCGCCGGTGATCTCCGCGACCTTCCGTCTCTTCGAGAAGTTGATCAGCTCCGAGTTAGGCAGGTAGTCTGTCCGTACAACACGATAATATAATAAAATGTTCACACACTTTCAAATGTAACAGTTAAATTCAAAACTGATAATTTAATGAGTGACCAATCGAATTAACCAATCGGTGCCAATTTATATCGTTATTTTAACGGCTGCTACGTTAAGAAACATAAGACGAGTGTGAGTGGTGGAGAACTCTCAATTGTACAGATTTCCTCACGGTGTGCCCCTCCACCGAAGCAAGCGATAATTAATCTGTAAGTGTAAGAGTATTGACTACCGAGTGCTTGCGTTTGTGTCCATGTATTTGTAACGGTCTTACGTGTTTGCGTATCTCACCTAGGTTCCCCTCCTCGATGTGCAGGATGTTGGTGAGGTAGATGCCGAAGAAGGGCACGCAGGGTGGGTTGATGCTGCGCAGGCGCTCCTGGTAGCGTCGGAAGTGGTCCGAGTTCAGCTCGCGGAACTGCTCCAACTCGCGTACAAGCCGCAGCGGCACCGTCTGGGTTTAACAGGAAGATTTTCAGATTGTCAGAAATTTGAGAGCTTAAGAACTTCCATATAATATTCCCTGTTACCTGTGGATGATAAACGGACATTTTTCATGTATTTTCGTCAAATTGATACGCATTTGATAATTAACAATACCGATTTACTTTCTCAAAATTTAACTATGTGGTGATTGACCACAAAACAAATACGTACTTAGTACATTTAAATACGTCGGTCACTTGAACACCCAACTCTATACATATATGAAAAAAAAAGCTTTCAGTATGTACACATTCACAAAAATTAAAATAAGATTAATTTTTCAGCGGTTACGTGATCCATGACAAAAAAAAGAGGTAAAAAAAAAGTGCAGCAATCGATCTCGGAGAGGTCATGACTGTTAACCAGTGAGTGAGGCGTAAGTCGACGCACATCTTTAAACACTGTTTGACATTTTTAGATACAAATATTTATGTACATCCAAGCTAGCATCGTACATTTAACTTATACGGCGGTTTACAGAACAATTAAACAATACAATCGGTTGCAGGCGCCCCGCGCAAACGTATTACTGTAGCAAATAATTTTCTTGTCTTTTTTTTATATATGTAAACGTTCCCACAACGACAGGCTCTGGGATTCCCGGGGTGCGGGTTGCCTGGACGTATACAAATATGGCATTACAAAGAACAACGGTCTGAGATCAAACATATATCTGTCCCAAAAATGTCTGTCCCGTCCGAGAACCGAACCTGAGACCGATCGCTTGGCAGGCATGATCAATCCCGACTGGGCCACGGAACGGACTTTTATTTTATTGTAACCTGAGCCACCTCACCTGGAAGGTATTCCTCAACCGGTGGACGGAGGCGCTGCCACACGCGGCCACCACGGCCAGCACGCCGTTAAAGTTGTTCAGGTCGCGCAGGGCGATGGCCAGCTCCAAGAACCTACTGAGTACCGCCGCTCTCTCCTCCAAGTTCTCACTCTCCACTATCCACTTCTCCATCCATCTCGTGAACTGTAATATATGAACAATCATATAATGTATTATCTAAATAAACATATTCAGACTATTGTCACTCCTTATTCTATGGACTTTGTATATTTCGTACAAATATGTATGATATGTATTTCCAATTGCGTGCTAAGTTTATCGGAAACAATAACAAATATTTTTACATTACAACCAACATTAATTTCAAGAAAGTGCATTTAATGGTTTCATCTCCTATATTTCACCCTTAAGAGTAGTATTTTTCTTCAAATTTAAGTGGGAGCTAGCGGTAAGTATACCCTCGCAAACAAAAAAGGAATAAATGACGTAGTTCTGAGTTTAATATTAACACGTTTAAGGACAATTGTATGGGCTATCTATAGACTAATATAAAGAAATAGAAAATAGATAATTAGTTTAATATCACAAATAAGTAAATAATCGAGAATCAATTTTCTCCAACCAAGTAATTATAATCATTCTTCAGTTTCAACGTTATCAATACTCACATTAGTGGTATGTTTGATTATCCTGAGCAGGTTAGGACTAGATTTCTCCTTGTCTTTCTTCGTCCACACCGCACCGACCAGCTCGGAAGGTTTCACCTGAAATTATTGAAAATCACACACAATCTAATAGTTACTGCGACTGAGACGCGGGTGCACAACCGGAGACAGGTGTCTCTCCACTCTGTACGTACCACCCAATTTAATCTCCTTCGGTACTTCTGTTGGAATGTTTCGGTTGCGTTTAAATTAAGCATACAAGTGGCAATTACCTGCCGGTACAGCTGGAACTCGAGTAGCGTCAGCTGGCGCGCCAGCTCGAGCGGGTGCAGCGTCAGCGGGTGCCAGCCGTGACGCTCGGGGTCGGCCACGTGGCGCAGCGGCGCGGGCGGCGCGCACGAGAACACGTGTGCCACGCCCTCGCCCTCCGTGCCGAGCGCGCCCGCAACGTTGTTTTGCGCACTCTTGAAGACGTAACATTTTTTAAATACAACAGGTCCAAAAACAACGTCTCGTACACCTACACCGTCATATCGATGCATCGTATCGGTTCAAGTTTGAAGTTTGCCTAGAAACATTTATAATACAATATAAACGATCTGGCCTCTCGACCAACCCGCACACCTCGAGAACAAGGCGAGACCTACGAGTCGCTGGTGGGTTCAGGCCAGGATTATTGAATATTTTTAACTGCTAGTTAGTAGTTAACGGTAGTGTTCTCACTGACCTTCCTCTGCACGGTCTTCAGCACGCTCTGGACCCACTTCCTCATGGGCTTGCCGTCTACCGACTCGAGGAACTCCTTGAGCTTCTCGAGCAGCGCCGGCTCGCGCTCGAAGTCGTAGAAGTGCTGGTCGACCCAATGTCGGAGGACGTTTATTACCCTGAAAGAAAACCACCGTAATATGGAACGATGTATGTAAGTCAAACTTTCAACTAGAAGATTGTCGAGTGTGCCTACGTGCCTATATAACCTAACAACATCTTCAGTCGAGTGATCCAAGTCCTGTTCGCATTTGTATATTTCTTGTTATACGTCTAAATTTGTATAAAAATAAAGTACGGCACGGCTTGCTTCGATGAAGTAAACGTGAATGAAGCCTGTCAATCAGTTAATCCGTCAATGCATGGCAAACCGTGGTGGGACAGGATGATAACTTGTATAGACAGGTCACTCACCTAAACTTAACAGGTTGCATGAACTCCTTCCTGTACCTCTTCCAGTCCTCCCTGGCCGTGTTCTTACTCAACTTCTCGGCGTCGCTGCTCGCCGATATTTCTACGCACTCTTCTACAATAAAAACAAACACACTAACGCAGGTACTACATGTATTTATTTAATAAACACCACATACATCTTGTACTGTACACACTTCGAGTGCGGACGTGTGTTACGTGTTTCAAACAAGAGGGATCTCTTTTATCCTCAAACGTTTGTATGTAATTATGATTGTATTGTTTTAAATATACATAACATTCGGGGTATATAAACGTTGACAAACTCAAACATTTTAATATAACCCATTTTTCTATAAATAATTTTGAGTGCTTAATAAAAATAAACACTATTTATCCAACATTAGCTTTATACAGAAATACATGTGATGCGTTCCACCCGTAGGAAAGTAGTACCTGGCGTCAATAGAGACCAATAACCAACCTCGAACGGGGACTACGTGATGTCTCAATATATACATAATTGTATGAAGCGAGTCACATATGTACCGCTAATAAAATGCAATGGATAGCCTCATTCGTCGGTGACGGCTGCAAAGCTCGATTCGTGACGGCTCGTCTTAGAACAATCAAACAACACTTATTTTGCTGATGGTACAAGCATGAGGCGACAACGTCACAGGGTTCAAGTGCCGAGTAATAATTTTGAACTGGTGAGTTTAGTGTCGGTATCGCAACAACTTCGTATTAAGCACGACCAGAAAACTCAAAGTCCTGGCACGCGAATAAACTAATATATTGCGAACACACCTTTAACACTTCAATGACATAGAACGGACCAGTTCCGTGTTCAATCCCCCCGGTCGGGACGAAGCGAACCTTACCTATGTCGAGTTGGAGCGTGTGAGGGGTGACGTCCTTTCTAGGCGTCTTGATCCTTGTGACTGGCGTGCAACAACCGTGTGTGCAGTTAGTTTTGTGGTCACGTAATGGAGCGCATACAACAGGGATACGGAGGGGTGTCATCGATGCATTAGATCAGTGAGATATGGACCACTCCGTCGAAACAAACACAAAACTATCAATCGATGGAAATGCGAGTTTATCGTTGTAGTTTTGAAGCTAGGTAGGTTGTATTTTGGTATGTTAATACGCCAATTTAAATAAACTTAAACTCCCCCCCGCCGCCACCCCCTCCCCCCGCGCTCCCACACCCGCACACTTTACTCCCCCCCCCCTTCTCTCCACCCACTTCTTCATCCT
>DWPT01007867.1:0-10540 GCA_018251895.1 Agathymus mariae mariae
CGCGTACTGCTCTTTTCTGTAATATAAAAATCGACTTAATATCAGCAGCTGAGCCCCACAACAACAGACCATAAGACGTCACACTATGAAAGTAGCTAAAATAAAGGAATCTTGCTCTTTCTACGTCCGTTCAGAGCCTCACATTCTTAACAGCGTAGGTAGCAAAGTTTCCCGGACAAGATTATAATATGAGGGCTCCATTGTAGTCGTGAGTCTATGGTAATTACGAGAAATGTTGTATAATTTACTAGTACAATCACTTCCTCATTTATAACAATTTGAGTTGTCACTCTAAACTCATCTTAAACCTTTCTTAACTTCTGCTAGCAACAACTGTTGAACTGAACCGAACAAAACACGTCATTTGAACTCTGATAAATTGTACATAAAATACGCACGCTTATTTTTGGGTGTTAGGTGCTTGTATGTCAATATTTTTTTTTATTTGAATTTAATTAATCTACAATCCCAAGTAATAGTGTGTAATGATAAAGTCAAAAATTTTCAACGCATTAACTAATAAAAACCTGTTCCCTCTCACCTCGAACACTCCCACATGTTTCATTTGTGTTAAAATTCAAATTTAATTCCATGTATGATGAGTGTTATTTATTTACCAATCGCGAGTGATATATCATTAAATACATTCATTTATTCATAATTTGTATTAAAACCTTCCATGAACTTGTTTTCAATTGTGATAGCATTACGTAAAAGCAAGGCTGGCTCTCGGTAACCTCTACGTACGCCGATTTGATGACGTCATTAAATTCGATTGGTTCACGTGGGCCGGAGGTATGTCTCGATTATGGCAGACATTACCATACAGTTAAAGAATATTGCTTAAACGGAAAGATAGCAATGGAATTATTAACTAGAACAATAAGCCTATTGAGACTACCTGACAAGAAATCTCTGTTCGAGATAATATTAATACTTTATCGGATATATCTCTTAGCATGAAATTATATGTAATACCAATGCATTCCACGTGAACTATCTACGGATTTACATATTCGAATCACCACTATGCGCTGCGCCACATGTGTGTCAATTCAACCCCCGAATCCATATAGAGTGTACAGGTGTTTTTGATATTCGTATTGATGTTTTCTCTTAAATGAAACAAAGAATAAGTTGAGTAATTAAAAATACTACACGAAATGTAATCATTTTTACTAAGAACTCTGACTAGGGAAGCTCAGCTTAGCATTTGTGTGGATAATGGACCCAGTAATCAACCAAATTATAAGATTCCAAATAATAATTCCTGTGTAGATAGAAACTTGAAAATTGGTACCTGGGTAGGGCAAAGCGTTTCAATGTGAAGGAAAAATACTAGACAAAACACAGAGAGGTGAAATTTGGCACAAAGCCTGTAGTGTAATTAAGTAAAATGTCTTAAACTTTAAACTTTTCCGTATAGATAAACAAATTAAATTGAAAATAGTCGTATCGGGCAAAAAATGCGCAAACCCGATCCGGATTGAGTTTAAATATTGTTTGTTTGTCGCAGTAAGTGAATATAAGGGCTAAACGAATTTCCCATCGATCCCCTATTCCGTGTTGTCAATAACATGTGTGTGATTAATTTACAGTGTCAGTACCTCGCCGCGATAACGGGCATGTGTCAGGGACACGGTAAGTGTTCTTTGCAACGTGCTTAACATCAGTTCATGAGTGATATATACTCTGTGTATATTTAGGGCACTGGACGAAATACTGATGTAGGTAAAATATATTAAAAACGCATTATAAATAGTTTCACCACTCTTATAAATCCACGACGCCAAAGCACATTTGGTAGTGACTTGCAATTGTACCAAAGTAGATTTAATAAAATGTAATTAATCAGGTAATAAGCGATTAAATAAATATTATTTATTATTAAATTTGATTTTACAGTTTGATAACTAAAACTAAATAGTTAATTTTTAAATCTACGAATTATACCTTATAGCTATAGAAAGTCTCGATAAGCTATTGTGTTCAATGAATTTAAAGAAAACGTAGTAACGCTGATCCAATCTGCATCGCAGTGAAAACGAGATTTATCCGGTGCCTTTGAGAGCAGCTCGAAGATAATGCAATGTTGAACACTTCGAGCGGGCGCCACAGACACAACACGAGACGCGATGATCACCTCACAATGTTGAAGTTTTTGTACTGAGCCTCCTTTTTATAAAAACATTTTATTTTTTATTTCTATCTGATTTTGTTTGCTTGGGTTAAACTTTATGGTATAAGTTGTACCTTCTAATTATAACGATAATAAAAGTTACGCTGGAACCTAAACTCATGGTTAAGCAAACTTAAAAACTTATGATTTGGTTAAATTATGACATAGTTAACACTGATCGTTGATTTGCGAAATAGCATGTTTTTTCTTTTGACTTGTATAAAGTTCTGCTTATATAATGAGCCATCATCTGGATGCCATATATAAATAAGTAGAAAATTGTATTGTATTTAATAACATTGTCCCAGTGAAATAATCAGATTCCATCTAAAAGAAATACAAATACCTAATTATAATTATATAAACTCAATAAACAACTTTGCACTGCAATAACAGTGGGTAGAATTGGACGACCGTTGTAACTTTGGGCCCCGGCGTGAACACTTTCCTTTTCACGAGTACGAACTAATATTATATTTGTATCGGAAGTAGAAAGGTCGATTCCACGGATTTTGTCGGATGAACGGTTTCATTTATCAATGGAAATAGGTAATTTTTTTCCGCTGTGCCACCTGCGTGTATGAGAAAGTTTCGTTTTAAATTTGTAGTATTTCGTGTTCTGGAACTAGAAATCAGTATGTTCCTGCATATTTTTAGTATATAACTATGGTTTTATTATTTAAACTATTATTTTTTATTAATTCACGCTTAATAATTCTTTAATAACTGAAATTAATGTTGAAGTCAAAATGTCAAGTTACTTGTAAAGCTACATTGGACGATAGCTTTGTGCAGTGACTTACACGTTATATATATTTTTCAGAAATATTCTTATATGTGCCTCATAACACAAACACAAAAGAATATATCGTTATAATTATTACAACTTATATCGTCCCACTGCTGGACTCCGCTTCCGATGAGTGAATGAGGTTAAGGCCATAGTTCGCCACGCCAGCCAAGTGCGACTTGGCATACTTCACACTTGTGAACTTTATGGACAACTCTCATTTATGCAGACCTCACGGTGTTTTGCTTCACTTGTACAAGTGATAATTCATTTGTAATACGCACATAATGGAAATATATAAGAGCCGCGTGCCGGATTCGACGACGATGATGATGAAGAAATCAGTAAATTATTTTTTTTGTTCAAAAAAGTAGTTATTCCGTGTAAGGTAAGTATATGATAAAGCCCCGAATACAATATAGATATACGTGTGATATAATAGAATTTTTGTCTAATTCTATGTTTCCCGATATCTCTAAAATTAATGGAACGAGTTTAATCAAAATTGTCACGGTGATAACTTATAATCAAGGCCTTAATAAAAATACTGTTCACAGCGGAAATACCTCTCGAGATGCGTTTCTATAAACGCGTTCCGTACACGGTACTGTTGATGTAATTATTGTTTTTATTTTAACTATGGAACTAATTTTAATTCAAATAGCTACTAAGAAGGAGCCATAGGGACTGTAGGAAGTTCTCTAACGCATTTAAGAAGGTAAGAACTCTGCTGTAAAATAATTTTCTCTAAAGATATGAATGATTGCCAAAATAATTTAATAAAACGTATGTGTTTCTTGTTGGCAAAAGTACGTGTAAGCAATTTCAGATAGCCTTCTTGTCTGAAGCTAGGAGAACAACTTGACATTATCTGATGTTGACTCATTGTGTTTACATTCAACGATTACTCATTGTAAGGTTCTATCTAGTTTGTGTGTACAAATTAAATGTTAAAGTTGCAATATGACGTTCTAATTCAAATTCATTTAATCATGTAGGTATATTGTTAACACACTAACGCTCGTCATTTTTTGTTTGTACTGCCGTTTCGAAAAGGTCCTTTAATATTTAGGAGAAGAAACTCGTCTTTTTTTAAAGTTATTTTTGATCAAATTGTTACATTTTATTCATACTAAGTAGTAGATGAAGCTTACAATAAATAAATTAAAATGCCACGGATCGTAGATCCCAAAATACGCCAAAATAAAAATAAGAAAACAGTTTTGTATACCAATATCAAGTGTTGTGTAAAGACGGCCGCATTATCACACGCACTTCGCGTACGATCACGCCGAGGCGACAGAACCTATTGTTATGTTATTGTTTGCCGTCTCCCCAGCTATTTGTCACTACAGATCAGACGCCCTCAATTTGTCTGTGAAAGCACACGATATGTCAGACCACATCCCATTTCTACGGTGATAAACCAAAGGCTAGACGCCACCCCCACACGTGAGTCACGCGCCATTTTTTTGTTATTAACCTCCCAACCACTAGAATATACGAGTATAGCTTACAATAACGATCCGGAGTGATCATAACCATCGTTTTATGAGTGTTTAATTATGTTACTGTACCGCATTCGTCTCTTAGTAGACGAGAGAGATTCGCGCTTTCGAGATCGAGCGCGAATTAACGGATAGGCGGGTCTCTAGAGATCTGCATATACATATGTATTCCAAAAGTTTCAACATAAATTATTTCAATGATTGCCTGGTAGAGACTGCACTTACATGCAGTACATTTACATGACCAAAAATTATACACATTATAAATTTTAATTTTTGTGTTGTTAAATATTATTTTACTGGTGTGTGTAGTAAGGAAATTGGTGTTGTGTATACTTCCAGATCCAAACATTAAAGTGTCTGATGTGTTATCGGATTTACGGCAGAGAGTGATAACTGTGAGTCAGTTTAAATCTTGGAGGGTTCGTACATGCAGACGACTGGCGCCCTTGCGCGTGACTCACGCACGCGCTGCGTTTATATTTGTCGAACCCGTTTAGTCTAATACTAAATTCATCTCTTTCACCACAGCAATGATTCGTATACTTCGTAAATTGTTCTTAATATCAGTCAATGTTGTGTCCGCGTGTGTGAATTTATGCTGGATCATTTATAATTCGGTACAGATATAATGAAAATCGTCAACACATTCAATGTTTTTAATAAGGTCTAATAAGTACTATCTAATGATACAACTAAGGACGGGCTTTCGGAAAAGCCTATGTAATTTTTTCAGTTGTCATTCTTCCCAAAGTTACTTGACTCGATCCGGTACATAGGTGGAACGAAAGCCGTCGTGCTGTCCATCTTAATTTACTTGAATGATTTTCAAGACATAAATGTTTAACTGAAACTAATCTCCCTCTTTTGAATATCCACGTGAAGGTGGACTATCAATGAAGTTTACTGCGTTAGCTTTGAACGTGCTAATGTCAATTTTAAACAGGCCATCGTTTCTTACATGTCCTAAAACCATTAGGACCTTTTATTCACTCGATCCTGGCTGAAAAAGCAACCCAGCCTTATTCATTGATCCTGCTCTATTGCGGCTTTACTTATTATTCCGATATATTTTTCGATTATTTACAGTGCTGTATATAGTAGTAGACCTTTCAAATCGAAAGATAATGTTGTTTAAATTATATTAATTGGGTGTTTTATGGAATAAGAATTGGAAGGAGCTCGTGTAAACAGTACAAAGTTATTTCACAATTAAACAGCATGTTATCGTACGTCAATAGATGAGCATAATTACGTCGTTAAGTAAATAACAATTTAATGGTTCTTCTAGAGCCGAAGTCGTTAAAACACCATCAGTCACGAGTGCTTTGTACCGATCGAGTGCACCACACAAAGCGGTGCTTTATGTTAAATTGTTAACTGGTATTTGCATTCGTTTCGAGATATCCCTAATTTTTATTGTTATAAATCAAACGAGCAGACGGCCACGAGTGTCGCGAAGACACCGTTGGCCACGTAAACTAGCGCGGAATCTCTGTGATGCACAGCCGGTCAGGGACATCAGGTTCCATGCAGTGGGGGGGCCGAGACATGTATTGATTTGTTATCAGTTCTTAGTTGTATGTGATCCCATACTTGTATGTGTAAGTATACAGAAAATTTTAATTGGGACAATTTGAAAAAAAAATGTGTGTCATATCTTCTGGTAATTTTTTGTTTTATATCATCAACTTTTTTTATATATTTTTAATCAGTAAGGAAAAAGCAGACATGCCACCGTCGTCTATGGACATGTCCAGTGACAAGAGATTCACCAATGCATCCCAGCCCTGAACAAGAGCTCTTTTTACGTTTTTTTTATGCAGAAATTATATATCCACATTTAACTTCATTGATAACCCAGACGATTAGTTAGACGTGATCGACAAGTTTATTACTATTGTTGGAATTTTCCGTAATCTTGTCTTTTTGTTACTGACATGCGCACAGCCGACCGAGCTACTTCGAATCGGGGGGAAGGGAGCGTACTGAAAATCAGCGTCGCAGTTCGTATCACACCAACCGCGGCACCCGCTGAGTGCGCCCCTATTTACTACTAGGTGTCGACGCATACAGTCAATAATTTATACCTTTTTTTGTTTCTTCTGTGTTTATTTATATTCCTTTTTTACGCCGCTATTTTACATTGTTTGTTTACGAGTGTTGTTGTACAAGTTGTGAATAAATGTATATTATTTCTAATATGATTGATAGATTTGACTATAATTTAAACCTGTCTGCCGCCGGGCCGGGCTGATAGCGTTATTTGGGAGCACGGTGACAAAATGTTACATTGTCTATAGTTCCAGGTAGCACGTGTAACTCAGTTATAAAATCGACTTAACGTAATTAAGTTTAACGCGACGGCGTTGCACTGCCGCGGTGGACTGTATGCAGTTATATATTTTTACTTCTTTACACTGCCTCGCCTCTGCTGTAACAGTAATCGTGCGTTCGGCCGTAAACCATTTACGAGCAGCCCGCTACGATGACAACTTTGTTTATTACCAGACATTCGCTCAGGTAATGGGTGCAAGGTGGTACTATTGTATATTTAACATAGTACAGTGTGAAACTCTTTAAAAAGAAGTTAAATTAGTTTTCAATTCAGTAAAATATCAACGTTCCTCATCCGTGGATGAAATAAATAAATACTAACGAAATATTTGTATCGATATCTATGTATAAAATTGATGAATAAAATTTAGAATTCGATGGAAAATGAATAGATCGGTACACCTGTCACACGAGCGTCCACGGCTCACTTGCAGGTACCGCGATTGTTCCGTCGTAGGTTAACAAAGGTTCCATCATTTATTTTCATCATCTCCACGTATCAATGTCTCACCGTACGCTCGGGTCTCCTGTGTAATATGAGCGCCAAGTGCCTTACCACCATACTGTCCTTGTGATTATTAGAACATAAAATCATGGAGAACTTTGGAGATAGCAGGTTTTCTCACGTTTATTTGTATCGAAAACTTCTCATTATTATTTTTATTATATATTTTAGTTGCGATGAAAGTATATGGAAAATTTGAATGGTAGATACTATTTCATAAACCTTTTACCTACCTAACTGAAATTTGATAAACCGCATGTCTAGGGAGTGTTGGCCTAAATCAATTTATTCTCCCTCATTACAAAAGCCACCCCCACACACTAGAGACGATCCAATTTATGCGGCGGTAATGGGTTAACATAGATTAATTAGATAATGTTACTTGCTCCAAATCTTACATTACGAATCAACCCTTGTATAGCTTTGATATATATTTTCGTACAGTACATATAAGATGACTTCATATTTCAACTGTGAGTACTAATGTGAAAGTATACGATATTCGTTAGCATATTTTTGATTGAGATTTTCTGACTCCCTGCAGTAACATTCAATCTGGCACACTGGTTTTGTATGTTATATTATTTTTTTAATATCTTTTATAAACTATGCACGTCAAAACTGTAAAAAAATACATTTGTGTTCCTTCAACATATTGTATGTTTGTATATCAACACTTAAATAACATTTGATTTCTAAGTCTACATTCCAGGCCCCACAAAGTGATCCCCTAAATTGAAATTCATTTATTACGGTATACATATGTCTTTTCTCAATTCAATTTTTTCGTCCCGTTGGTTCGGAGAAAGTTTGTTCGTACAGTCTACAGACATAAACACACGAGTAGTCCAGTAAGGTTCCGGTTCTTCATCGAAGGCTGCTGTGCTGTGCTGTAGGGTCTTCCTACGCGGCAGCATAAATGCGGCCAGGCGTGGGGACTGCGGGACTCGAGGGACTCCTCCTTGCCCGGACTTGGCCTCAGTGGAACAACGGTCCACTGGTGTTGTTGACCCCTGCTAAAAGTGTGCGTTGGCCGGGAACCGAACCATCGAAGGCGCAGAACCCTAAAACTTTTATCGTAATTATTGGTCAGCATTCTGGAAGTAGACACTTAATCAGGTGAACATGAAAATTAATCATAAAGACGTTTTGAGAAGAAATATCCAGTATCAATTTAATATAACGGAAGGAGCCTGGTAATATTATAAATGATTCGTGATGTTCATTTCTTATCTCGCACGAACATAGTTATGTGCAACTTTAAAACCCAAGATATTTGTCGTTCAATCGAATGATTCAATTTGTACTTAGTCGTATATTTATATTTGACACCGGCTGTACATAGTTTATTTGTAGAAGTAGACCGGAGCAACGCAATGCGACACTCAAGTTACACTCCCTTTACCCAAGTCATCGTTTCCAAATCGAGCGGGGACCCAGTGGATGTCATGATTGATTGATGATCCAACGTCAGAAATGGTGAATTGCGTTCTTAGCTGGTGTACGGCATCTATTTTATTCCTTGTTGAATTATTTAAATATTTTAATGACACCTAAAAGCGATATTTAAATACATAGTTTGTTGTTTAAGATGATCTATCTGCATTTGAGTCCAAGCTACTCTCTTAGCTCTGGGTGCACCATCCTGACTAGAAAATGGAAAACAGACTCAGTTCGCTTAGGCCGACAGTATTGGGCGTCCATCTATAATAGATTTATTTTTAACCACTCATTTGTAACTACTTGCCATCCAGGTCTCATGTTTACTCATTTGCTGGATATTGACATAAGTAGTTGACGAAGAAAAACGTGTTACCAAGATTATGATCATTCTCACCAGCATTGAAATTAGCAATCATAGATCATGGAAATCTTTTACAACATTGACAACCTGCGAACAATGCCGCGCCCGGTATAGAGGGATGAAAGGTTTAAAACTCACAATGGCGAGCTGTTACCGGCACAGTGCCTTTCTCGGGCAGTGGACCCAGAGCTTCTGTCACCCCTTTACTACATAATGGAACCTGTTCCATTAGCCTTGTAACTACAATGTTTACTTATAACATAAACTAGTACAAAAATATATACCTCATTTCTTCATAACATCGCCTAAATTTAAGCCATTCTTTTATCAATAAATAACCACCATCATAACCGTTGCTTTAGATCTCAACAGATTATAATAAACACGTACACGCGGTACATTACTAGTTGTCATGCAAACGTTTAACGGCAATACACTCATTATAAAATAGTGGAGAAGCATTTATTACGAAAACGCGCATACTACTTCAAATCTTTGGTGTGTATTAATAAAAATCGTTAAAAGATAATCAATGCATGGATTATTTGTTGCATGCGTTCCACCTTTCTCGGGACTATATGGGATTTTAAACCGTCACAACTAACAGACAATATACTTTTGTGTCAGTGTTACAAACACGACACTTTAAATAAATAGATTTTATTTTAACGTTCTCGTTAGCAAGACAAGACAAGACAGCGCAAAAACTTGAAGCCGTATCGAGTGGAGACAACGACTCGGTCCGCGGCGTTCGCTTTTTGTCAACAGTGACTCTTGATTGGTCAGAATAACGATGTTTTGTTCATTTAAAATTAAAGTAAATGCATGCAGGTTGATTTATCATTATCGCATATTTATCATTATCATTCACTACATTTCAGGTTGTAAAGACATTACAATAGAACAATAATAATTTATTACCTAGTCGTGTTCGATTATTTCATCCAGATTAATTTGACCCTCTGGCCCGCGGGACCAGAGTACGAAGCTAGTACACATCTATAAATTTTTAGAAGTTATCTGTACACTATTCTTATTAGAAGATTTTTTGCATAACTTGAGGTAAAACATCGTTAGTAAATCTATATTTCCAAATCCAACTAATTTCTGAAAGTCCATCTCCAATTTACAAGGAGCGTCATATTCACTGCAGACTACAAAGACGGTATTCCCTCATATGTAACAAATCCTGTCCCCGGTATAACAGGTGAATTGGTGATATGGTATTTCTTGATTTGAACCGGAACATTCTTTGTATGTATTTTATTTATTTTGTAACAGCATAAAAACAAAAGTAGCTGATGCGTACTAGTCCCTAACTAAATGAGGTAGGGGTAACTAGCAGAAATAAAATAAATCTGAGCGCTGTGAGATCACCTGCACGTCTTATTTACTCGCGATTCCTCAAATGATTAAT
>DWPT01007868.1:0-10540 GCA_018251895.1 Agathymus mariae mariae
GACATAATCAAAACGTGATCAACATATTGATATGTCCCATATATCTAAGGCCAACTCATAAATTTTATTTCTGTAAACTACGTAAAGCAATGCTCGAAATATTGAACACACGGGACCTGATTTGGAGTACTCTGTGTATTGTAAATTTTATCTATATGTAATCATTAAGTAAGCAACGCGTCATGTAATGTGTAATAATTACATAAAAGCGGGATTTGATTATTGAGGCCACCTTGACCCTTATTATATAGATGCAGATGAGATAAATGCAAATGATTGATCGTATTAAATACCTTTCTATTACAAACACAAACTAAGTTAGGTTGAAAATTATACGAATTATATAACTGTTAACTTGGAACCATTACACAAATCTCGAAATTGGATAGTTATGTATTATCCAAAGCAGAACCTGTGTAGTACATGTATCATCCAAAGTTTTAAAAAAGGTTCTTAATAAGTAACTTGACACGTAAGAAATTAATAGATTTAATGTAAAATTAATTATTAGTCAACAACTCTTCAATGATTCATGGAGACATGGAAAGTCTTAGACAACGTAAACAAAATATAAAATGTTGCAACATCTTTCACAAACATTGAGCCGTCTTCCCATCATATATAACCAGGGATTATCTTGGACTGAGCAAGTCTCGTGGCCTATTTCATTCGGTCAGTCGGTCACACAATATCCGGTCAACGAACGAGTCCCACTGAGTGAGCGGAAATTTCATCAAATGTGCCTGGCTCATGTTGATGATAATCTTACGAAAAGCTAATGGCGATCCTTATAAATGATACATTTTCTTTTTTGACGTGTCCAGATATGCGCTATCATTATACGTGTGTTATTAATGTACGTCGGTGTTATTGTGCAATGCATCACATAGACTGACATCTTGGGACAAACTATAGCTGGGTGGATGGCTAATAGTGACAAAATTTTCTGAGCGCTTCCAATAGAATCTCTGATCTTAATTTGCGAAATATATGGAAATACAGAATTCACTACACTGCTTCATTGCAGTTGAAGCAGGGTTGTGGTGAACCAAAGTAACGAAAGTTGTTATGCCATCCCCTGGTCTCCGTCCTGGCTTAACGATTGCTATAAACAATTTAAACTTAAGAAATAACGATGGCTGGTCATCTAATTACTGACGGAGATAAAAGTTTGTTAACCAGGCTCTGTCCACGCACCCGCTTAACTATGACCGTTTGTGATTTGATTTTTAATTTCTTTTCTAGCATAAAATTCGCATTATTATTTGTAATTACATCGCCTCACACCATCAGGCAGGATTAGATAAAGTATTAACTTAAGCAAATAGAACTATAGCTAACATTGAGCAATGAAAACAAACATTGGATGGCGCGTCTCCGTTTTATATGAAATTATAATGAAATCGTTTCCTTATCCCCTTCGTAATCTTAAGGGCATGTTACGGGATTTGGCGACGGTTTTTCTGAAGATTTACTTTACTACGGAAATAATAGTCTCTTGACATTTATTTTACCGTTGGAAAGTCGCCGGGATTGTTACCTATCAAGTTGATTGACAGATCAAATCAATTTTTAAAGAAATAACTAACACAATATATATGAACCATTGCTGGCATTACAGTCAGAACGCGGTTGAAACTTAAGTGAGGCATGCCGTAGCCTCTGTTCCATATCTAACGAGTTATCGAGTGTCGAGTCACAGCGACGGTACTGCCATCACTCGGTACACGCGCGATGTTCCGTTTAGCAACCGTATTCATGACCACCGGCGTATACAATGTTAAGAATAATTACCACTATTACGCAGTTATCCCATACATAATAAATCATATTCTTCCCCTTGCTTGGTCCAAATGCAGTTTTCGGTCCGCAGCTAACGAGCTGCAAGCGCTTGGACTGCAGACATGTTGTCTCTCGCACGTCGGACGGGACATTTCAATCAATGAAATGGCGCTAACACACGCGCTAATGTACGGTGACCAGGTTTAAATTTAAAACTATAAGGATTTCCTGGTTTATACTTGAGATTGGAGATGTTTGTTTTTATTATTGAGATAGCAAACGCGCGAGCAAAATAACTGGTGTCGAATAGCTAGTAAAATTAACTATGTTGAGCATGTTTTTAATCGTCCTATGTACACTTATAAACAAAAGAAATAGCATTTAGAAAATAACGTACGTTAGGGCGCACGAGACGGTCGGAGTGTGAGGCGTTCTGCTTACGGAGACATTGGTGACTGGAGCGTTGAGTGAATTTCCGAGACTGTATTTGTTAGGAGGCTTCCAGAGACTATTTGCTATTAAGTGACTATTTGTTTATTAAAAAACTTCTAGAGACTGCCTGGTTGAAAAACTTCAAGAGACTCTCCTTCTGGTCAAACAACTCGCCATTTATACCGAGGATTTTTGTAGAATGTTATTTTATAGTGATCCAATTTTAAATTTCTTGTAGGCATAATAAATCTTGTTACAAAGGAGAGCAAAATATACACAATAAAAATAAATTTAACCAGGATGACATAATTTAGGACTTTTGACAACAATAACAAAACTTTCGTCATAATAAAATAATTAAAAAAACTATAAGATAAGATAATGTGATTACCTAAATATTATATATAAAAGCATTTAACTAACTAAATACTTACAAACCTAGTTACTAATAATAACTATAATAACCTAATAACTAACTAGTCTTTGTTGGGAAAACGAATCTGGGACTTTTACTCAGCAACAGCATATCGAACTGTTCCGTAGTTTTCGGTTAAGGTCATAGCTTTATTATTACTCGTGAGGATTGTTACGAAACGTTTTCATTAACAATTGTCGCCCCAATATATTTTTAACAGAATC
This sequence comes from Agathymus mariae mariae, assembly GCA_018251895.1. NCBI lineage: Eukaryota > Metazoa > Arthropoda > Insecta > Lepidoptera > Hesperiidae > Agathymus > Agathymus mariae. Next base: position 2,854 of record DWPT01007868.1, read on the forward strand.
ACAAAGTTGCATCATAAAGGACAGCGGGATAGTTAGTACTCATTGCAGGTCACATATGAATCCTTGTGAATGAGAAAGTCCGGAGCTAAATTCACCATACTGTTCTAGAGTGTACGGCTTAACTTAGTGGGCGTGTATCCCGTAGGTATTTCTACTTGAAGCACCATAATTTGTAGTCACCCTGATCTATAGCGACTCGCGTATGCAAATTGTTCATCAGCTATTCAATGTTTGGACATTCGTTATGCGCGTTCGAATCGCGCCTGTGACTGCGTGGTTTGATGCAAGCTACGAGCTTGTATTTGTTATAGGACGACCCATCGACCCTTTGAACCAGATAATAGCGATAGACACCGTGACAGATAAATATTACTTTTCAGATTACAGGTGATTTTTACAACAATTTTCATAGGTTTTCCTTATTTAGCAGTATTCCGACCAGTTTTGGACAAAACGATTCAAACGGCTTCCACTCCGTTTTCTCATTTAATCTATACATTTAGTCAATAGACGACTTACGTATCTTTTGCACTTTAACTGTAAGAAATAATTGTTTAATAAAAATAGTGACCTAGAAGCACCTGAAAATCGAAATTGGTACAATCTTCATTTAAAAATCGTCAACAAAACATAAGAAAATTTGAATCTAAACCCAATTCATGTTCGAATTGTTGAATTGAAAGATACACAAAATATATAAAGACACCCTTAATCTTTTAAAACTTCCTAAGTTCACGAGGCATCAAATTAAGAAAATTAAGAAAAAAAAAGGAATTTAATATTTGCAACGGCTAACAATCAATATTGAAACCCTTAGTTAGCGAAAGGCAATTGGGCTGCTAGGTCTTCTAAGGACTGTCTCTGTAGCTCAGGACCAGAATACGGGCTACGGTATCCCCTGCCTATCGTAAGAGGCGACTAAAAGGGGACTTCAGGGGTCGCTGGCGGTAAGAGTGGGAGTTCGAACCATCCGACTAGCAACCCCAAGAAGAAGGACGACGGTATGTGTGGCCGCGTACCGTCGATAAGACAGGACGGTGCGGGACGGGACATCTTGTCTCTCCCGGGTAGAGCCCGACAGGGGCACTGTGCTCATGGGACTCCGGTTGCGTTCAATGGAAATCCCAGAGACCTCTACATAGCGCTGAAGAAGGTCACCGGGGGAGTTTTAGTACGGTAAAAATCCTACATAACCCTGCGTCGCTCCCATGGCACCGGGTTTGAAGGTTTCTCCCTCGACAAAAAAAAAGAGTTTTCTAAGGATAGCGAATGTTATAATTTCATTGAGTAGCTGAGATTACAACGTAGGAAGTGATCGATGTGCGCTAATTGCTGTCTTGACGTTTGCCTGAAAACATTCTGTCAACCAAACAGTTACCTACTTCACACTCTTACACTTAATAAGTGAAGTGATCTAATCTTACTCATCTTGACGGAATCGACTGACTGAATCGGCTCTAAAGGGTCGAGCACAAAGCTATCGCGATCGCAAACGGGTCAGGATTCAATTAGACTAGTGATCCGTTGTACCAATTAGTTAAGCGGATACCTTCTAAAGACAGTTGAGTTTAACCTAACTTGGGGATTATTAATGGTAATTGCTTGAAGGTATGTGAGTCAATATTTATTGTGATATATTTTACATATATTTTTTATTGATTTTATTTAAATGAGTTAATTTATAATCGTACAGGGGGGCTTCCCTGACTTGGTGAATCCTAATTAAAAACGGTGGAGGTTATGGTGAACAATCCCTTCCGTTAGAGATTGCTGTGATTTCCAGTTTAATCCGACGTTAGCATTCGTTGAGACGAGATTTTTAACGGCGTGGTTAGTTGACAGGGGTGGGAGCCACCTTATTACTTGATCAACTGTGAGAGATGTCGGTTTTTGTGTAGGAAAGCCAGTGATAAGCTATCTTCGGCATTTATATTTCGCAACGATCGGCTGGTGTGTTTGGCGTTAAACATTTACCATCATGTCTCGTCTTGCCTTTTGTTGGTTATTGTCATAGTAAAGAGCGCAATACCCCTTCAAATAATACTGATGAAGGTTCAAACACCGATTGACATTGGATTTGCTGATTTTTGAAGCATATTTTTTACAATATAATGGGATTCCATATTTAGGGGGTAACTGGACAGCGAATCTGGATACATTAGTTAACATACCAGGCTACAAATAAATTCAATGCCTTATTAATATATAAGAAAAGATACATCACCAAATTAAAAACGAACATAATAAGGGATAATACATAAGTTGACAGACATTACGATCTACGAAATAGGGTGTGAAATGTGTCCATGACTATACATTACTGGTGTCAAGTTTGAAGGCACCGTTAATTCCCACCGATGAACTTTATAAACGGTCCCAATAACTCTTCACCGTAATGTACGGACTAGGTGCAATTCGTTGAAGCCATAAATACATTACGAGACACAAGCAATGTTTATTGCGACGGACATTAAAGTTGTTCGGGCGGCTAATGCACTCTCTAATACATTGTGTTGTACTATTTAAACTCACTCTTACGTCGCTGAGAGGTCGACAGGCGGACTAAACGAACGATTCTCTGTCCTTGTCTTTTGGACATTAAGTTTATCTACCGAAAACGATAATAGAGCCAAATTCGTGATACCTCAGAAATTAACCACTACCGGTTACAATTGTAATTGAATTTAAAAGCTCTGAAATTAAGTTAAGTCAGCTGTTTACATTGCTTGTAATATCATATTACAAGTTACAAGTACAATGTTTTATGTTTAAAACTGACAATTAGTCAAAGGCAAGGATATGTTTTTCAATTATCCAAGACATGCCTATATATTTAACTGAATACATACCGCTGAAAATCACTAGGGACGTAAATAAAGAAAACTTGATATTTTTTATAAGGGAAGCAGGAAAGCGACCAGGCGGGTCAGCTAATGGTAAAAAATCAGCGTCGCCAATGAAGTTCCATACCACTCGGGCTGCCAACAAAATGTTTAAAACAGTTTAAAATTTAATAACCATCGTAAAATTGTTGTAAACTTGTTTTACACAAAGTTCTTTAAAACTACTACACGCTGAATTATGTCCGTCAACCTATTACTCTAGTTATCAACACGACAACTCTTTTCGCATCGCATAGCTTGGCAACAGATGCTACATAAAGACAAAATAATTATTCGTAGACACGTAACTATATTTTTGGAACACAAATTGGCAATACACTGCACGTTATTAACGACATATGTAAACTATTATTAAACCTTCAAACTCTTGTCTGAAACATTGGTGGGAATCAATCGAGGTGACGCTAAGTGACAAATAGTAGCGGCCACTAACACCCAGTGGTTAAAGTTAGCAATTTCAGTTAAATGTATTCATTTATTGTTCGTATATAGTTTTATAAACATCCATTCCAGCTTCCACTAGCAAGATGGCGCCTGAACTATCGAATTTAATGGGACTGTCAAATTTAAATATTGGTTTATGCAGCTCCTGATAGCTTTAGTTTCAATGCAATAATGCGTAACTGAACAACTGATTTTTTTAAATATAGACGATGGGTTTAAGTTGACACAAATATTGAATCCAGTATGTAAGTTATATGAATACCAACAAACATGAGTATTATCGAGTGTGACGTTTTTAAGACTGCATTGTGTGACTTCAAGAACAACAAACAAACAAGACATAAGGTACACAGGCTAATGTATTAATGGCATATGTCACACAGACAACACTTACCCGCTGTTTCATCGTGATTACGAACTGTGGCTTGATCGAAATGTCGGCGTAAAAATTCAGATTGTTTTTAAATAATTTTTTTTGGTTTTATTTATTTTGTACATACAATAAAATCAGAGGAAACAATGTATTTATGAAAAGTTTGTAGAAGCGCACTAATTATTTGTAATCAGATTTTTTTTTCCCAGTAGGCCCAAAAAGTGGAAAATTGATACAGAAAGGCAAACTTAGTGTGTATCCAAATTATTTTTAAATTTTAACTACCTACAATTTTAGACGACCCCATAGCTCACTCGATAATGACCCTGCCCATCGAGCTAGGAGTGTCGGGTTCGATTCCCGGCCGGGGCAGACATTTATGTGACAGGTAAATGTTTGTTTTCGGGTCATGTATGTTTGTAATGTCACATTAGTGTATGTCCATGCCACCCGCAACACAGGGAACCCTAGTGCGGGGGTGTGAGGGTGTAAACGTTTATAAACATTTTTTATTGTTTATAAACACAAAGATGATATACATTTAATACATACAACACAATTTAAAAATATAATATTCAATTATTTTATGCATATTCTTATCAATTGTAGCTAACTAATACTACTTCAATAATTATTACTATTATTTATAATTACTTTCGGTGACTGTATATGCAACATGTTGCAGTTATTTTAAGACATTATTGGACATGGTTATAATATTTTATTAAAATTATTGTTTTTTTTTTTTTATTGCTGTCGTTAAAGTATTTTGCTTTTATGTTTGAAACTTAACGGATCCAAATAATCGCTACGACTTGTTGGAAGTTTTTGGTTGGAAAAAGAACTTCCCTTATTCAGATTGTAAAATCTTATAACAAACGGCTATGTAGCTTTGTACAGTGCGCTTAAGAGTGATGAAAATGCCCATTAGCCCATTAATGGGTTTAGGCCAATATCTTGACAATTACTGAAAGAAATAAAGCGTGTGTGTTCCTCTGTACAATTTTTATTTTTACATTCATGATATGTAGATACACCTTAATGTTGTCTGACAAAAATAAATGCTGAATTAATAAAATAAGTTTATATTTCTGTGATAATTTGAGTTGAACAAAGCATAATGAATTGTTTAACTACAGGGTATACAACAGGGCCTTAATAGATAGAAACATTTTACTTTTCATATCAAACATTTTTGATAAAATTTACTTCAAGATATTAAGCGTAAAACTGGCTCTAATATAGGCAAAATCAATTTTATTGCATGTGAATAGAATTGATTTTGCCTTTCCCGAGACCACTTTTATTTAACCAAGCATGAACTAGCTTGCGTACAATAATACGAATGTTCGGTTGGTTAGACACGAACCTTTTCGCCAAGGTGGAAGGTTGGAATTTGATTGTGAACGATATGAAGGCACGTGCACACCACACGTCACTGGAGCGAGACGAGTACGCGACGACAGCTTGGCGGCGAACGTCTTGGAAATATCATTTTAAAACATATCCTTTAAATAATGTCATTCCAGTAAGGTGAACCTGAAATTTCTTCTACTTGGCGTTGGGTGTAAATATACTTTCGCGGAAGTCACATAGATGTGAAATTTAATGAATCTCACCACGCGTTGCATACAGTTCCTGCGTATCCCTGGTCGATTGCTAGCGGGAGTATTAATATGTGACTTGATTCACTCTTAAACATATTACAACCTGTTATATCGTACACATAGTTTACCATCTATCTTATCTATGCCAATATTAATAATAAAACTCTAAAAAAAATATTATGTATCATATTTGTATAAAGGACTTAAAAGTATAAAAAAATTCTCATATTTTTTTCACATTTTCATACATCGTCATCCCCTTGTGAGCTACGGTCCAAATTTCAAGTATCTAGCTCATCGGGAAGTTCGTTTAACATCAATTACAAAATTTCAAATTACAGAAAACGAGGTAATAAAAAAAACATGATAATAAAAGTGATTCTCTCTCTGTATTTGAGTATCTCTCTTGCTGTTATTGCACCCCACTGAACGGGCACGAGACAATGATTCCAAATCACTCCAACTGGCGGTCCCACAGGTCTGTCCCGTTTAGAGTAACCTCAGCGTCATCTACTTGCACATGGTGGTCTATACGCTTATTTTACACCATTATAACTTTTCCACACTGTTTATATGCCGACGGTACTCATTGTAACTTTGCCGCAGTACAATAGACGGAGCCTTCTCGATCTGCCACAAAGCAGCACACTGAAACAATATACGTGAGAACCAGTTAAAGTTGAACGGTATGCGACGGATCTAAATACGTTACATAACAAAATAAAAAATGTTTTATTCTATGTCATATTAAAGAGTAAAATATAGTATTGTTACTAAGTTTAATCGCATGCGACGTCCATTCACAAAATACACCTACAACTAGTCGCTGGCCAAAATGTATGAAGTAAGTGATTCGCGATGACCTTTATCCGCGTGACTTATATTCAATCGACTTTCTTTGTAAGGTGAGGTAACTTTTTATCCGTTTAGATTACTTGAAAGTATAAATAAAGTCACTTATATTTAGTTGTTCCGGAACCTACGGATATTTTTGACTAGAGTACGAATTCAAACTAACAGACTTTAACTGATATACCATATCTAACCAATATACTGTAACTAAACATCTATAGGAAATTAGATTCGTACCATCCACGGAAAAGTTTCGTCGTGCGTACAATCCTCACTGACGAAGGAAACTCATAGGGTTCTTGACAAACGGCGGAGGATACCCTATCGCGCCGGACCGCACTCCTCGGGGGTGCTACTGTGACCAGAATATTTTTCGCCATTATCAAGAGCGTGGACTGAATACTTTGTATGGTACAATAAAAACAATTTAACGTTATATTTAGTTTGTAAGAAAGTCCGCGATTATTTCAGATTAAAAATGGATTTAAATCGTCAATATAAAAAATAAAAGCTTGTTTAAAAAAAACTTCAATAATATTAATACTTTATGTTTCTGGTAAAAAATACAATTTTTGTATATAGTATTTTATGATTATTTGTTGATAGCATATGTTTCTTTACTTATTATAAATAAACTGTTCGCTACAATCCCACCTGAAAGTAAGGAAATATAGTCTGGGGCGTACCACCCCCAATGTGCTAACTTAATAAGACCATATTCACTTGATTCCAAGACGCCCACATTCTAATCTGACAGGATTACAGACACAGTTATTTTTTCTCTCACCACTATTAATAAATAAAACTGTAATAATATATTTATTTCAGACCATGATGTACATAAAAATATGCTGTTTTTAATTTATTTCAGTCCTATTAACCGCGCTCCGTTTATGACTTGTGTCTCGCAGACGCCGTACATATTTTCGTTCGCTCTTACACGTGAGATTGGCGAAAACGTGAGAAACCTGCCCTTGCTCACTTCACAAATTGTGTGTTCTTAGCTTTTGTGTGCAGCGATGTGTTTGCAAAAGGAGATATAGTAATGCGCTTGTTAAAATAACTGGTGTAAGATGGTTTTTTTTCGACAAAGTATACAAAAGGTTGATATTAGGATAGCAATTAGTAAAGGCTAGTAATTAGTACAATTTGTGCCGTGTTAAAATAACGGGCGGTAAGATAAAAATAACGATGCTCTATTCGCCGATACAGTAAGCATTTATATCGTAGTGTTTTGTTATTTGGCATCCCACTAGGGAGCACAAACTTGGACACACCTCTTATTTTTAAACGATTTGAACTTCGAGGAGGTTGTCAATCGTAAGCAATTTTTATTCTATTTTTATAAAATTATCTCTATATTATGTATAGCAAACCACTCTCGATTGGCTTCACACGCTTCACGCTTAGAAATGGCACCTGCATTGTTTTAGGAGTGGGTTTTTCTCTTTATAACTCTGTTATTTATGGACTGATTGAAAAAAAAAGAAAAATATTAAGTAACTAAT
>DWPT01007869.1:0-10538 GCA_018251895.1 Agathymus mariae mariae
TGACTCAACGTCGATTTTCAATAGTACGTTCCTGACCCGTTTTAAATTATCTTACCAAGTGTGCGTTTAAAAGTACCGTATAAAGTTAGCTTAGCATATATTGGAGTTCGTTAAGGTAACTGCACCTCTCAAAAATTTTATGAGCAATGCAACGATTAAAATTCCAGATGCTCTCAAAGTCCAATGGTGCGTTCAATTAAAATCCTGAAGCCACTTCGTTTTACGGATTAGTAGTGCAGAGGATTTCGGTGGGTAGGGATCCTAGAGAAGGCTCTTCTCCGAAGGGACAAATAAATTTTAAGATTTTAAGGTGCTCTTAAAGTCGTCGAATACTTTTTAATTCAGACTGATTTTTCAATGTTAATCACCGGCAAACAAACAGAAAGCAGACGGTCATCATCACCCACACCAACCGTCACTGACGTATCGACCCAGTCAACCCGGGGAAGCAGTCGACCCGTTGTTGAATAGCTCTCCGGCTGGTGTTAAACGAAATTTAACAACATAATTTCTTTGCAGATTTTTAGAAGAGTTATGTAGCTTAAATTAAAGGGCATTAAAGTCGTCGTTATTTCATTGGGTGTAACAAAACCCAGAGACCTCCGTAGACGGGAATTACCGTCATTGCCTTGTTTGTAGTTTCGTTGAATGTACAGAGAGCAGGAGACAGATGTCTTGGAGTCAAGGTCGGTAGGAGTTTATTATACTCTATTTTCGTTGAGTATGGTTAATTTATGAATAACGCGATATATTTCTTGTTTCTTTGATTAAATTTTATACGTGGTTGTTGATGTAACGTTTCTTTCTATCTATTATTTATCCATTGTCTATTTATTATTAATAGCAGTCAAACAAGTAGATGGAGCATTCGATGTTAAGAATTCTCTACCGTAGCACCGTTCACAGACAACAGTTAGTTTAAATTCATTACAGACGCGTTGGAGGCTGAGAAGTAAACGGCGGACTGGTCTGATCTGCTACCGAAACGAGCAGAAAGCCTTTGTCTCTTGCATCTCCAACACGAGCGACCGCCATAGCCACGTCAGCTGCTCAGCAGCATGCGATAGCTTGAACTTAAGTATAGATGGAGCGGTTCACATTCCAAATTGAAATTCTAATTTGTGTACAACGTATTAGGAGAGAAAAGTCATACATTAAAAAATCGCGATGCTGTTTTTTAATGTATTAGTGAATTGCTTATCACAAATTATGTTACCTCACCTTAATTTTACAGGTGCTACGGATTTGCTACGATATGCTACGAAACAAAAAAGGGCAACGACACACTTTACATTTCAATCGTCCTAAGTTGTACACATTCCATCATGATACGGGTATTGACGATTTATATATTGTACGTCTATATTTCGACCCAGTTGCATTGATCGTGGCCGCGGCTAACGCTGACGCGGAGAAACTGATATATGGTGACTGATCAGACTTGATATTTACGTTAGTCTATTTTCCTGAGGTCTAGTCCGTTTGTATAGTTTGTTATATTGATACGGATTACACCAGCATATAAAAAGGATAATATATATAACAAAAATGCTGGCAGCCGTTATTCTGCAGTAGGTGTATCTAAATAAATTTGAATAAGTACAGTATTTAATTTAACGACACCCAATAGGTTACTAATATGGATATATATCTATTAATTATCATCTTGATAATTTGTAATCAAAAAAATATAGTTTGTGAATATGAATAAAAAAATCAGTTCGTATGTCTGTCCAAAAGGTATAATCTCAAAATATTCACTGATATGCATTGCATTGCAGTCATGCACGAAAAAGCTTAGTATAGAGAAAACATGAAATATTAATAAAATGCGTAATAACGTGATTCCTATTAAAAAAACGAAAAGTGGCCTACTATAACTAACCATAAATATTTAATCTTATCAAATGTATTCAAACATGGTTTATTTGTACACATTTCACATTTTGCCAATTGCGTACTAAAGTTTGCTGAATTGTGTTTCCTAGAAAGTCATTCTAGCCACGTATCATGTCACCGGTATTGTTTACAATCTAGTGAATTCTTTAAATTGTTTTAATATAGTATGTAATATACTTAGAATTCTGCAGATCCGCGTGGGAAGTATGCAAGTTTGAATGTTTGTAATGGGAAAAGACTAGAACACAGCGGTGGGGCAGCTATGACGATGGTGAATTTAATAATTCTATTAATGTTACCAGTAAATAATGTTTTATAATCCATGGTGCGTCTGCTTGTATGTTCCAGAAGGACTTGACAGGTAGAGGTCATGTCCATTCGACGTTTATTAAGCAGTGGTCCATAGTTTTGATATGAAAAGCACAAATTTCATATATGGGATATATATGAGAAATTGGAATAACTATTATCCCCAATATAAATTTAAATACATTAAAGATAAAAAATAATCGCATTTTTTCCAGCAAAATTTATGAATAGTGATCAAACTGACTTTATAACTATATAATATGATAAATGTCATTTAGTTGACATAATATAATACAGGTATGTTTACCTATTCCATACACGTCTACCTAGACTGGGATTCGAACCTGGAACTCTCCGCTTTACAAGTAGAGTCGATACCAATTGTGTTCTTCCTCTTGCTTCAGGAATTTAATTGAAAACAAATACTTCAGACAATGCAAATACGCTTGGAATGTAATTAGATCCAGAGCTACAAGAATCAAAACATCTCTATTTAAAGTGAGCAAGCCGTGTTAAAGTCACATAATCGAAATATTGTATGTTTTTAAACTCAACCCATCGTGAATTGAATGAATATACACATACTGTGATAATGTAATTACGATATATATATATATATCATATGTCGATATTTCGGTACATGGATGGATCGTCATCGCAGCAAAAAGGAATTTATTAAAATGTCGTCACATAGAACGCGAAATCACTACCCGCGCCGCCCCCAACTTTAATAGCTTCCCTCGTCACGAGCCATGCGGTCCCGTACACAGTGACGAACGACTCTTCCAGCCAAATAAAACGAACACTACCCAAAGCCATTAATAAAGCCGATGCAAACACGAATACCGTTTTCGGATATTGACATTACCATAAAAAACGTCAATTTATAAAATTACTAATTGGTCTAGCAGATCTTGTTTGGATATATACTTAGGTATTTATTAAAATATAAATGATAGTTGTTTAAACAATTATGATTCCCACAATAACTTGACTGTCCCATAGTTGTGTTACTAGTGATACTGGCTGGTGAACACTGTCCCGGGTTCGATTCTCTGCCGAAGCAGACATTTATATGAGGATAAATATTAGTACTCACGTCATGGGTAATTATTGTCTTATTTGTCTATGGCCTTGCATTCGCAACATAGGGAATACTAGTAAGGGGTGGTATGGTGGTAATAAGGCATTTGTAATTTTTAATTATTACCCTAAATACCTTAAGCGTGCTCGTAAGTCAGTCTACCTTTTGGGTGTACATGAAATTCCGAAGGGTAGTTTTTGAGATGATTATTGCGTTCAGATAGACAAGTATGTTAGTTTCATAGTATGTAGTGAAGACTATATAATAATATATAGTAGTTAAGAGCTGAGTTGCCTTAAAATTATAAGAACTATGTACGGTAGGAGACATTTTCAAACACAACAGAATGAGATCAAGGAGCACCTGAGTATCTTCAGAGAGAGCACTTTCATATTTGGTTCAACAAGAGGGGTAACCGGCGGAGCGGCGACGGCGGGGTGCAGGCAGCGGAGTGCGGAGGGGGCGGCGGTGTCGGCACGTCAGCTCGGGTGTCGTAGAAGAGTCCATTGTGTACGCCGACCGCCCGCTCAATGGGTAAAGAGGTCAAGGTTTCGTTGGCGCCTGCCTCGGCCATCCATTTTTTAAATCGGCCACCGCATATTTTTAAATTTCAAAATAAATAAAGTATACTGATAGCTAGAGCGTTTTAATGTGACATAACCTCTCAAAATCAGAAAATCGATTGCTATAGCTTCATGTAAATGTTGCTCGAACAGTTTTTTGCTTTTAAAGTGATTTTTTATTATAATCGATTTTGCATTGCGACGTTAAATAGATTTCAGCAATACATTGGGCGCTTTCTGAAATTTTGTATATATGAACGGTGTGAAGCGAGCGAGATGTGAGGCTCAGTTTAGGTGCCAAGGTCAATGACCGATAAGGTTTACGTTTACCCAGCCACTCTTTTCCCCCCTACTTCTTCACCATAGCTTAGCAATCAGCTACAAATGTCAATAAACCATTAAAATGTGGATTTTGATTGTTCTAAATTAAACTAATGTTTACGTATAAAACACTTAATTTAACTCTTTATTACTATTTAAAAAAAATGCTAGGTTAAATTTCGTTTTGACTTCTATAATTTATATTAGCACAAGAAAGATAACTATGGGGTGCAGGTAGAGGGTAAGATTAGGTTGTCACTAACATAGTACCAGAATGTTTTAATGTACCAGAATGAAGGGCTCCATTATCGCGCGGACGTAAGGTGCACCTACCTAATCGCTCCATTGTTCGCGCCGAAAGATTTATAACTTCCCTTTGCCCTCGATAAGGGCCCGTGACCCGTCGGTACACCTCTATTCCACAACAAATGCAAATACTTCCAGGAATGCCTACCTACGTGCAGCATAACTAGGTAAAATAGATCAGATCACAAACTATTTATACTGCTAGTATGCTATTACGTTAAAAACATTTTTAGCTTACCTATAGACACATGATTTTAATGACCGCTGTTCTTGGTTGAGGCACAGTCTTCATCAGCGTCACCTTCCATCGTCCTGAAAACCCCAAAACAATAAAAAATTAACGCTAATGCCTTCATAAGCAGAAACAATGCGACTTCAATTACCAAGACAACTAATAACGTTCATAGTTTTGTTAAATGCGATTGGGAATTAGATGCACAAAGTTTTCTCAGCATTGCTTCAGACAATCTGTGAGAAATACCGCGACATTCATTTGCTTGTTGTGAGAAAATAATTATTTAGTCAGAATATTACAACAAGTATTTATGTGCTGCTTCTCATTGTTGTAATTTTTTTATACGAAGCTTCTAAATACTAATTCTGCTCATACATAGATTTACAAGCAAACATTTGTTAATTGTCTATGATTAGCGGTGATAAAGTATATAATCTTCATTCTCTAGATATAACAAAATGGAGCCTGAAAGGAATCAAAATGAAAAACGTGCTTTAATAATTTATATCATGTCATTAAATCATATACATTTTATTAGGCTGTACATACTTTTAATGTACAGTGAAGTATAATGCAGTTGTTAATGTCCGGATAAAATCATATGCATAGTTTAAGAGTCGAACCGCGAACTTAACAATTGAAGGCATAGGCGATGACATGTAGATGGAACGGAATGTCGATGGCGGCGCGTAACGGTCCCTCGCCGCCGTTCCCATGCCATGTCGATGCCAAGTCGATCGCTGTCCTCAGATAAGCCCTGTTTCTATACGAAACCCAATAAGCCATTTCCTTGAAGCTCTCACAGACGCACCGCTCCATGAAAAAATGACCAAGATTAAATAAAAAAAAAGTCAGTGAATAAGGCGGGTGTGCGAAATAAGAATGGGCCCAGTTCTGGGAAGGCCCGGCGCCGGTGCAGTCTTTACAACTTTTATAATGATCGGTTTTTGTGGAGCGACCCTTAATGGCTTATCGCTCGAGGCTGGGAGCGTAAAGCGACGCGCGAACCGATCGCGGTTTCACATTCCGATTCACTCTAACTTCATAGCGTCATTTATTTTGGCATTTCAATATTCTTTGGTGATCACCATTTACAGCCTAAATTCAACATATATAAATTCTTTTAATAATTTTTTTTGTTTAACTTAAAAACACAATTTTTTTGACATGTCTTTGTCTGGACGATGCAAGAATAATACGGAAGGCCAGTTCGACATGCGATCGGTATCCTGCACAGATTGTGCTTTGATACAGTTTCGTATCCAACGCCGTTATAGCCTGTGGGAGGAAGCGCGGCGAAGGAAGCGCTTATGAAATTTGTGCCCACGCGGGTACTGCCGGCACCGCAGCGGAAGCGGAGGCGCAGCTTGACGGTTCGTAGGCGTCAATGCGATATGTGGTGCGCCGATTCCCAGTAAGGCATGAATGAGTTACAAGGTATACGACAGCAAGAACGTAAAGTTAAGAGCAAAGGTTAGTCGGGCGGCGAAGGGCGGTGGTGTGAGTGCTACGTCACCGTGAGATGCTGTGAGTCAGTGGGTGAGCGGGCGAGCACCGCGCACACGTGCCTGCCGCGCCGCACCTGACTCATCACTGCAATGGGCTCTGCCACATTCCAGGTTATATGCTGTTTACGGAAACAATTAGCAGTATTACTTGCTATCAAGGAATATTCCTGCAATGTTTATTACTTTAACATTGTTCATACTTCTCTATAAATAACTCGACTAACGACCTATAAGATAGAAAATATTAAGAAATTACAATAAAAACTGGAATTCCATGTTGAATAAAATTACTTATAAATATATATATTTCAATAGTAACATTTAATTATAAGCGTACAACCTCTTAAGACAACAATATTAACAGTACAATTGCACCACCCCTCATTAATTTAAACCAATTAGCAAGAAACATCATTGAAATTTATTATGACGTCCAGTGAGTAATTACAATGAGAATGCTGATAAGTAATTTATTTATCAATATGTCCAGGAATCTGTTATAATTGTCTCCGGTTTATTGATTCTAGATTTAATTAATAAATTATATTTAACATTGAATGAAAAATTATGTTTTATTGTTTTGAATTGTATATTTCTTTGGTTTTAAAGTTAATGTGAATGTCACAAGTTTGGGAACTTATTTAATTTAATAAATTTGGTAATAGGAAACCAATGAGTATAAATGGCAAACATGGGACGTGTAAGAAACATTAGGAATTTTAACAATATTTTCCTCTATTTGTACAAATAAAAAGTCGCATTAAGTGATATATGAACTTGAGAAACAATAATTTTTTTCCGACCCTGAGTAAAATTTTATAAAGCATTCGTGCAATTTTTTTAAATCATAAATATTTAAAAAATTGGCTATTTTATTCGATTGTTAAACAAAAGTTTTCTAATCGGTTGAAATAGTAAAATAATTTTATTAGATATATATTACATACCTATTATTAATAATGAATGATTAACGATTCTTAAAATCAGTCTCAGGATCGAAAGAAAGTCTAAATATATAAGAGGGTAGGTGAAGGGCGGTGAAGGCAACAGGGAGACAGGAGACGGGAGTGGCGCCGCGGGGGCAATGAACAGCGCACGCGCAGGGCGGCCGGCAGACGTCATGCTCTGCTGCGTGACGTAGGTCGCATCACCAGCACGTCTCATTGTTTCAATTTATTACCTACGTATGTATGAGAAAGACTGCCAATGCCTCCGTCGGTGGCGCCTTATCACTACTCTAAAATATGAGGGTGCGATTACTATACCACTCGCCGCGTAACGCGTAAGTGAGGGAACTTAAAACAAAGTTGTTATTTGTTTGCTATTTATCATATAAGTGTAACACAAAAAACGATAAACACAGCACCTCGAGTAATCTCTGTTTTCTGTATTTATAAAAGGTATATGCAGTGCAGTTGCGCAGTTCTAATACTCAACATATATGTATACCGGTTGCAGATATTATTGCTGCGTAATAATATTGTAGCCTTGGTCTGTTGTAAGAAATGAAGAAACAGGAAGGAATAGAAAACCTGGTTGTTGTCTTACGTGGTAGGTACGTAACATTCCATCAATTTAGATCGAATATCACTTTTGATTCACTATGCACACAACTTCCACAGTTTGACAAAAGTGTTGTTTCTCGTTTGAATGGCACTATTTTTCCAGCACATCGCACGAAGTCCGTACTCAACTGGCGGCGCACACTTAACGTCGCGATAATACAAAAAGAAGTCAAAGGTTACGATGTTATCGATGGAGACATGAATATTCGAAGACGCGAGGGTCACGAGTGAGCGGTCGGCGGAGCATCGCGGGACGGCGTGAATGGAACGACCGACATTTTATGAATCGAGAGCCGTCGCTCATTGACCTGGGCGGCCAGCGGCGCCGCGGCGAGTGTGCAGCGGCGTCCGTGCGGCCGCAGCGCCGCTGCTGCCGCCGGTTCCGGCCCCGGCGGAAGTGACGTTCCCACCGAACATGGCGGCGCGCGCGCAGGAAGTGCGCAGCTTACCTATCGGGACGTCTCCGCGCAGGCGCGGGCGCCCGACCGCCGACCGCCGGCCGCCGAGCGGGCCGCGCGCCCGGGCCCGCATGCGCCGATACTGATATCCGCAAAAGTGCGCGCGATCGTTCACTTGCGAATAAATTATTCGCGTTGTTATCTAAAAATATTCGTGTGCGACGCAAAGTGCTCGGATTCTGCGCGCTCGGCTGATGCTAAGTCACACACGCGAACCGCTTCCCCGCCGCGGGGATACTGATGAGGGCAGGCCGCGCCAGCGCCGGCGGAGGCTCCGACGCACGCGCACACCGCCTGCCGTCCCTCTCCGCTAACGCGCGTCGGCACGAGAGCGAACGGGACTGAAACACCTCATTATCACAGTGCCGACTCGTGAACACCAATAGACCGAGGAGTAGGGACAAAATATTCGACCTTCACTTCACGTGCACGCACACTGGCGCAACGATCGCGACGCGCCGTCACACACGCGCGCAGAGCCTCGCGAAGCGAATTGCTCGCTGCCGTGCCGCTACTTTTGACAATTTTTCCAGAAAACTGACATGCAGCGTCGCCGTGCACGAGGCGCGCCCTGCCACGTGGCGCAGCGCGAGGACTCTGGCCACTGTCACCTTCTGCCCTCTGAGCGATTTTTCTTATTATTGAACACCATCCTAAGTTAATCGTTTAATTTTAGTTACTTCTGCATTATATCTGATTTAACCGCAGAACGTTTATAACACAAAACTTAATTTCTATCTCATTCTTCTCGATTATTAACACGGAACTTCACAGTTCAACTTCTAATAGCTATCAACATACTTTAGCCACGTATCGAACGGGTCGTTAATGCTTGAGAAGTTAATTAAATGAATTTGTAAATAATTACTTTTACTGTTACAATAACAACCGTCAGTGTTACATTAAACTGTCGCAGGGACGTCACAACGGGCGGTCGGGGCCGCACGGTGCAGCCGGCAGTGCAAGAGGCACAGTTTACGTGGTCGTGGATGATAAATCATAAATTAGGAAAAAAAAACACATTGTTGTAAAAGTATCCAAAAATTTTCCCAAACTTTGTGTGTAAGTTTGCAAAAAACTTTGCAATTTTGTTCATTTGGAACAATTGTATCTTGCGTATACACTAGTTACCCACAAATTGTCAATGTTCAGTTAAATTTTTGGATTGGATATAATTCTGACATTCTTAAGATACATGCATGTATTAGGTTTTAGAAATTCGACCACAAATTAAGTGTTTATTAAATGTTTAGTATGACTCATTAATCATTCTTAGTATAACTCAACTGATCATTATGTACCTTTGAAATACCTCATAAATTAATAAGTTAAAGTAATAAATAGCTCACAAATAAATAGTTAAATATAACACAGTGCAGGTAAACATTAAATTATTTTTTGAACGCTTCAATGAAATCTATTAGTAAGGGCCAAACGAGCAAATTTAATTGAAAAATGTCATTAAACTTAACTTTAAAAGTTAAACCACATTCACAGGTGGCATAAGTATTAAACTTATTCAGACCAGGACAAATAAAAGCACAACAATTTCTTTTAGATAATTATCATTTAGGAACTATTGCTTATATGAAATTTGGTTAACTGAAAAAAAAAAATTGGAGTTCCCTTCTTTTAATATGCTATTTATCAACGCTTACATTAATATTTATTCACAAAATATGAATACAATGGACTTGATTTTTATACTTACAAATATTATTATACTGCGATTTTATTAAATTAAATAAACTAAAATCCAACGGCCAAAATGAAATGTGCGTAAAATTGTACAATTTTGTTGCAGAAATTGTAGGCAAATTTAGAAAATTTTTAAATGAATTCTCATTCCGAAATCTCTAGTTTGGGCCTACTTAACTTACATAAAGTTTTTTTTTAAGTTTTAGTTAAGTTTTAAGCATTTTTTTATTTGTAATTTTATAAATGATAGATATCTTTAAAGTTATTGTCTTCATCTATTTCTTAGAATTACGTTTTTAATACAATATGGAAAATTAAACTAATTAAAGCATTTGGCTACAAAATTTATTATTAAAATTTGTTTTTATCACAAAATGTTATAATATAGTGTTGCCTAAATAATTATTTACGGGAACTTAAACGATAATTATTTATAGTTGTAAAATATTGTCATTATTAATTTAAAAAAAAAATCTTTATGATTATATTGATTTGACGCTCATAGACTTACGAACAAGATGAGACTAAGAGTTATTATAAGAAAACTTTAATACCCTTTTATATTTTTGTAGTAAAAATCAAAACACTAAGA